>NJPT01000004.1:0-135307 GCA_002946425.1 Rutstroemia sp. NJR-2017a BBW
AAGCGAGATATCTCTTAATACCAGATCAACTTCTACCAATAATACTTTTTTATTAGTCATCCGATGAGACTAAAAATAGCATCACTGAATCCGATTTCTCGTCCCGATTCCCAAAATAATATTTATATGAGCGAATTCGCGGATCTTCCCGGGCGAAAGCGTTAATACCAGGTGGCGGGGGTTAATACCGGTGGCAAGGGAGTTAGCTAGAGATTAGTTTATATTTATATTCCTATTAGAATATAATCCAATCTGGAAATATATATAGATAAATTTAATAATTAAGCTCTTCGAGAATTAAAATAAAATTAAACTGATTTTATTAGTTACTTTATTTAAATAGAAGAGATCTATATTTAATATATTAAATCTCTATAATTTGATATTATCAGAATCAGACGAATTAGTAAAATAATAAACTTTAATATATTTATATATAATTACTTTTCCTTCAAATTATCGAAATTATAATAAATTCTAGAAAGAGTTAGAAGAAAATATTATTTTTATCTAATTTCTTCTTTTAAAGATTCTTATTAACTATATAGTGATATTATATAAAGTTGGGTTAATAGTTTAGATATTAAAAGATATTAGTTCTTAAAAAGGATTTATAAATAACTAAAAATCTAAATTAGAATTATTTCGTTTCTAATTAATAGGTAATTAATAGAGTTGATAAATAAGAGATAATTATAATAGATATAATCTAAATAATTCTAATAAGTTATCTTATTATTACTAATTTGGAATACTATTTATAAATCGACCAAGAAAGGATTCTAAAAATTCTAAGAAGTTTAAATATTAGAATTCAAAATTCTAATCTCTACTTTAATCTCAAATCTTAACTGATTTTGATGAAAATCTAGATTTCTCTAAAAATACTTCTTATATCTAGAATATATTATTTTAATTCTAAGATTAAGATAAATAATGAAAACTATAAGATTTATTATTATAATTCGAAGAAAAGAATTATTTATTTCTTTATTCTTATATTGGAAAATATATTAACTAAGATAATTATCTTTTAGTTTCTTATAATAAATATTAGAGATCTCTTTCAAAAGGTTTATCTTGATTTATATCTTTATATATTATTAAGTTAGAAATTTATATTATATATTTTGAAGATATTCTCTAATTATAATTTACTAATCGGTCCTAATTATATAATCGGATTATAATATAATCCGAAGATTATATCAATATCCATTTTATAGATTATATTATATTAAATAACCTTAATATATAAATATTAACTAATAATAATATTTATATAGAAATTCTATAAAGGGAACTGAGTTAATTATAATAATACTTTTTATAAAGATTAAATATTTATATAATAGATAGTTCCTCGCCAGAATTTCTAAAAAGTTAAACGAAAGTAATTTCATTAAATTTATTTGAAAGTTATTAGAACTTTTACTTTTCTTTATTATTTTATTCACGAAATCAGTTCTTAACCCTCGGTATTTACTTTATTTATACTATTCTAACTCTAATTCTAAATAAATACTTTATATTAATATAATAAATATCGGGATAATATTAAATTAGAAGGGGGATAATATTATATTTATAATTATATATAAACTAAAAGTTTTAAATTTAAAAGGTAACTATCTATATTCAGAGAGCTAATCTATTATATCTAGATAATATAATATATATACCTACAATAATATAAATATATATAGATAGAAAGTATTTTATAATATAGATATTTTCAGAATAGAGAATATTCTAAAGAAATAGTATTTACTATTATAAAAGTATCTAAGAAAAGAATAGTATTTTTAATAAAACTTTTAATTATTAGAATATATAATATAACTATTTTAGTTATCTTAATTAGATTAACTAATTAGAATAACTAGAATAATTAAGATAATAAAGAATAAAGATTTATATAATTAGATAATTTTCTTTAGTATATAGAACTTTATATTTAATAATAATTACTATTTATTTATCTATCTTTATAATTACAATCGATTCTTTATATAATTATTATCAATAATAAACTTTATAATAATATTATTTATTATTATAACTAATAGTATTCGAGATTCTAATTACTTCTATATAATTTAGAAGATAAGTATTTATAATATAGAATTAATAAGATATAATATATATCCTCCAACTTAATAGTAAATAAGAATTTCAAAAATATTATTTATAATTTATAATCTTGAAGATTAAATAAGATATCTCTTAATATTAAATAAAATTCTAAAAATAATACTTTTCTATTAATTATCTGATAATATTAAAAATAATATTATTAAATCCAATTTTTCATATCGATTCCCAAAATAGTATTTATATAATAGAATATTCTAATCTTTCTAAATAAAATTATTAATATTAAATTAAAAGATTAATATTAATAATAAAGAAATTAAATTAATTAGAACTTTATAAAATCTAATATTTAGATAAAATGAAATATCTCTACTAAATTATATTATAATTAATTCAATATTATATTTCATTAAATATATTTTAACTATAAATCAATTTCGAATATAGAAATCTTTTTTAATAATTATAATTATTATATCTAAATATCGGTTTTCCACTTTTCAATTTTCTATATAATCTTATTATTATTTATCTTATCTATTATATTATTATAAATCTGATTATTATTAATAATATTCTAAAAATAGGAATTATTATCTTTATTATTAGAAATCTCTTCTTTTATATTCCGGATCTATTTATAATAAATTTGATAAATTTATTACTATTTTTTAGTTTTATTTATTATTTAATATCAAGCTTTCTTCTTACTAAACTATAATTATAATCTAACTATATAAAATAATTCTTGGTTAACTATTTATTTCTTTTTATATTCTTTATTTTTATATATTTTTATAATCTTACTATTCTAACTTTTAAATATATATTTATAATATTGGAATCTATTTATTATCGGAATAATAAATTATAAAGTTGAATTCTCTTAGAATAATTTAATAGATATATAATTATATATAAATAGAAATCTAATAATATATTCTTCTATCTATTTATATTTTTCATAATTAGTTTAATACTAATTTTATAAATATCAAATAATAGTATTCGGGGTAATAATAAATTAATATAAGATATAAATAATTATATTGAATATAGAATTTATAGTAATTAAATAGTTTAATATTTGGAGAATAAATTGAGTTATAGTAATAATAGATTAATAAATAATAAATAATAGATAATCTTAAAATATATAATATTGAAATAAATTGAATAGTAATGAAAATATAATAATGATAATAATAAAAGTTAATTTGATAAAGGAATTTACTTTTTTATATAGACGAATTTAATATATATAATCTATATTAACGATATTTTATATTTTAATATAAAACCTTATCAAAATTCATCAACTTTCAATTCTAAAATCAACTTTATATAATCTATATTATAATATTTATCTTAATTTAGAGATTCGGAATATATTAATTATATAACTATCTAATTTATAATATATAAAGAAAAATCTAATTTTAAAATAATATTATAATATAATACTATTTATATCTCTAGATAAACTATATCTTAATTTTCCTATATAAAAAAAATAGTATTATAATATAATATCAAAGAAATAAGGTTAGAATTATATTAGATAAAAAGATATTATAATATATATACTAATATATATATCTATATCTAGAATAATAAATATATATAAACTATCTATACTTTTTTAAATCGAGAAATAGTAATAATACTAAATATCTTTATATAATTTAATATTATCTTTATTATCTAATTATTATCTATATTATAAATATATAACTAGGAAGTGTAAATATAGAAATATTAATATATATATAATATATTACCACTTATTATTATTATATAGTACAGAACTATTATTAAAGTTAAAATAAACTAGAGCTATAATCTAGAACGAATTAAGATTAATTTTCGCTTTATTAAGGTCCGCTGATCAATATAAATATAATATCTAGAAGAAATAATTATTATTCTTTCCGGAATAATAAGATAGAAATAGTAATAATATTAAATATCTTTTTATAACCCAATATTATCCTTACTATCTAACTACTATCTATATTATAAATATATAGCTAGGAAGTGTAGATATAAGAGTATTAATATATATATAGTATATTGCTACCTACTACCGCTATATAGTACAGAACTGCTATCGAGGCTGGAACGAACTGGGACTACAACCTGGAACGAACTAAGGCCAATTTTCACCCTACTAGGGCCCGCCGACTAATATATATACAGTATTTGGAAGGAATGGCCGCCATTCCTTCCGGAATAATAGGGCAGGCTCCACTTTAGAGCAATTAGAAACCCTACCGAACCTGTCGATCATTATACCCTTCAGCTGCGATACAGACTTTATCGATCGAGGGACAATACTTGATCAGATTTACCAGAAATACACTATTTCAGGGTCTCGGATCGCCCTCGTTGGCCTAGGCGGCGTCGGGTAAGTGTGAATACTTTCGCTTTATAGATAGCTAACTACTAATAATTAGAAGATTATCAGATAAAAGCTAGAAGAATAATTAATAAGAATAACTAAGTTTTATATAATTATATTTTATTTTAAATATAACCCGCCCGACAATCCAACCCGCCTTTTGCCTACTAGAATACGAAGTACAAGAAGAAAGTTTCGGGAACGGGAGATAGCGTACAAGAATTCTCTGAGGAGTGTGTATCGAGTGGGAGAAATCTTCTAGAAGAATATAATGTGTCTAAATTAGAGGTTGAATTCCATTTTGATTAAACAACGTCTTTCAGGGTTGCAAACCTCTTCATTAGAATCGACCTAAAGGAATAGGCGACTTCGTTAAGTACCTTGATCGCAAGTACTACCGACAGCCAAACCATAACCAGCAATACAATAAAGATGGCAGCTATCGCCGTCCACTTGGATACAGAAGCAAAATCGTTCCACCGCTTATCCACCGATGGGAGGGCCTCCGCTGCTAGCGCAACCTGCATTGCACTGAGCAGCACGCTAAAGATACCGAATACAAACAGCAACGGCTGGAAGAAGCGAGAGAAGTACGTTTCGTACTGGCGAGACAAATTGAAATAGTGCCTTCGTCGGAGGAAAATGAGAGACCAGAGGTTCAGGCGTGTCAGCCGGAGCTCGCCAAAGCGAAAGCGTGGCGAGGTCTGCGTATCTGGGAGATCTTTGAAGCAGTTGATGAATCGGGCAAACGGCTCGAATTCAATCCCGTCAGGTACGAGGCCGTGATTGAGCGCGAGACGGAAGTCGGTTTCGCTCTGGACAAGATGACAGTAGCTTCTGACGAAACCGATCATGGCAGCGTGAAGTTGGGGTGCCGTCTCTCGTCCATGTCGGTCATCGAAGATGAATTTCCAAAATGTGTGAGACAGGAGGTATCGTGGGAGAGGTTTGAGGAAGATCTTCGCATGATACCATACGAGATGCAAATCGGCAGAATCCGAGATGAGGATTTCGCGGCCGAGGATTCGCTGCTTGTGGAGCGGTGATATCGAGGAGCTTGACGGAGTGGATACGAGCCACAGATGTGGGGCAAATGCGTCAAGTTTGGCGGTGAGAAGAGTGGCTTGTAAATGACTCCAGATGCTTTGGAGTTCGAGTTCGACAAATGCGTTGCCGGGGAGTGTCGTGGATCCTCCAGGATGCGTTCTGTATAGTTGCGGGCTCGACATATTTCCATCATCGATGAGCTCTAGCTCCGAGGTCAGTTCTTCATCGCCTCGAAATGGGATGGTCCACTTGGGAGGAATCTGGGCTGCCATTTTCGCCATCAGGTACAATGGATTTTGGAGTTGTGTTGTTACGGCGTGGTAATTTAAGTAGGAGCCTTGCCTTCTGGGGCTTTCAGCTGACGAAAATAGTAACAGTCGCTTGATGCGGATGGTATAGTACAGGCCGCTAGCGCAGATTGAGGAGATCTGCCTCGCGATTTCGGAAGCATTCGCCGTGCAAGACGAAATATGGTGATGTAGGGTTATTACTTCATAACTTCGACTATGCTTGGCGGTTGACACATAGCTCGATTCAGGACAGTTTCAGTATTGTTAGACTCCATAATGTTATTAGGAGATTCGTAAGAATTACAAATGTTACTAGTACTACTTCACAACTCATCTAGACCTCTCTATCCAAGTCATCTAAAGAACCTCTGAAAGCAATCATTGCATACGGATCAATCTCATTTACTTTCCAATTCAAGAAGGCGGCCGGATTCTCAATGCTTGTTGCTTTCCTCGCTACCTCTCCCGCCTTGGAGCAGGATCGAGCTGCCGACTGTAAACTCAGTGGATCGTTCATAACATACCACAAAAGGAAGCACAGGCAGCAAATTCCGGCGGCTGTTGAAAATACTAGTATCCGAAAATCCACCTGCTTTACGGCTTGAATGACAAAGGTTTCAAAGGAACCGATTAGTCCAAGAAAAGTATCGCGTTGATCAGCCAATGCCTTTATTGAACTCTGAAAGAAGTTTGAGGGGACTGTTAAAGCAGGGAGAAGAATGTAGCGATAGACAAGGCCAACCAGGGAACTTTCCTGATACCGACCGAGACAAAAACTCCAAAAATAAACTCTTGCGATCCACTTCATTCCTCCAGCCAACCCAGCGGAGCGACTGTATACATAACCTGCGAGCTGGGAAGCGTAGGTAATGGCGTTCTTCCAGGACCAGAGCGTTGAGGTTACCACTGCTGAGGCGGACTGGATCAAATCAAAAACCCAGTACGACAGGAACAGAAACATCATTTCAATGATGATAATCCTCCGGAAAGTCGCAAACCAATAGAAGCCGTGAGTTTTAAGAGCTCTTCCAAACTTCCGGAGAATGGATGGAGCGTCATTATTTGTCCAATTCAACCGCCATGATATGCGGCGACCTAATGACTCAGGAAATATGCCGGCGGTGCTGCCCCCGTATGCTTTGACAAGGTCATCAATTAAAAGGAAACTAAAGAATAAATACTGCATAGCGAAAAAGATTGCGAATATCCAGCCGGTTGCGTATGGCCACCCTACAGGACTATAGCCCTTAGGATCTGCGAAAATCCCTTTGAGATCTGTCCAGGGACTAGCCCTTACGCTGCCAAATATCCAAGGTGCGTATTTGCATCGCAAGAGATAGAAACAGAAGGCAATCCAGAAGTCATTCCAATTTGAAAACAATAAGCTGAGTGTTGGCTGGAAAGTCATTGCTGTCCAGCCAAGAAACATCCGTGCAGAGACAAATACGTACTCCAGTGGCGGATATACGAACGTCAGATACTTGAAAAAGAACGCAACTGCTGCACTCGTCAAGACAATGAATCGTTCCGTGATATTCATGGCACAGTCAGAGAGTTTTTGGAAGGGAACGCCGTCGACGAGCTGGATTGCAGAGATCCAGCTATCCATGCCTTCGCGTGTATAGAGAGCGTGTTCTATAACCCAAAGTCTGAGCATGGAATTCATTTCATATGGGTCGACTGAAGACATTTCTATTGCTGCAAGAAGCATTCTGATTGTATTCCATTCCCATTTGGAGATACGATAGTGCTCCATGATATTCTCCTTATAGAATGCGGAATCGAAACCATTGTAGTCTCTTATGGCTAATTCATGGCGTGCAGCCGAGACGAGACCATGATATTTATGACCAGGCTGTGTATTGAATTGGTACGCCATGTCATAATGGGAAAACAGTTCTGGCGCCAGCAACGATGCAGCCAAATAGGTGTCGATTGCCTCAGAAGCGTATGCTAGAGCCGCAAGAGGACTGGTTCCAAAGTCTCCTATCTGCGCATATGTCCAGGCACGAACAGGATCCACTGCTAAAAGAATAGCTAACCGACGCAGATTCCGTGCGGTCTGACAAAGGAGTTCAATTTGGCGCTTTCGAGACCGTCGCTGTCGCCAGTTGGACAACGAAGCGTCGGAACTCCAACTTGTCATAGTGGCGAGAATGTGGAGAGCAACTTCAGAGTCAAGTTTCGGCCCCAGAGATCCTGACGTGGTATCGTGTGCAGTCGAATCCTGATGGTTTTTGGTCATGGCTGCTCTTTGGAACTGGGGCTCTCGGATGACTTCAAATAAATCTGGAATTGATTTCTTGACAGAGGCAATGCTCTCGCTAGCTGGTAGGAGCGCAACCTTCAGACTCCTCATGGCTATGATTTTTGGCAATTGCTCAACCTTTTGAACATTAATTTTACCTAGTGAGGATGAGAGCCCAGCACAAACTCCAGCCACAATGTCCATACTGTGGTTGAGCATCATCTGGGTCAGATCCGACAGTATTATCGGCTTTCCAGTGACCTGGAGCTGCTCTTTGACTGTCAGATGCGGGAATTTTGTTGAAGCACCCACCGCCCGAAGATGAGCAAACCAGTACTCTCCCGAGTAATTGAGAAATGGCGTTGCAGACTGAGCTGGATGATAGAAGTCTTGCAGATACCTAGAAAGCATTGATCTCGAACTCAGCATCACAAGAGAGAGACCTGCAGATGTCTTATGGGCGTCAGTCCGCGTAAAGTGGACCTGCTCCCACCATAGTGCTGCACGGTTGACAGACTTCTCAGAACCTTCGATCCATTGGTACAGGGAGTGATGGCAAATGACTACTGTTCTAACCAGTCGGTTAGTAGTAGTACTTGACTCCGTGGGATGCTCGTTGTTTGCATTTCTTGACCTAATATCAACCAAAGGACCAAGGAAAGAAAAGTAATTGTCTGGTAATGCTCGTGATTTTTGGACGGCGATGTCAATGCAATCTTGCAGAGTTGGTGCATCTAATTTTCGACGGCTGTCCAGCTCCTTCTGCAGTTGAACGGCCATAGCAAGCTCCTCCCAATTCAAGGACCGGTATGCCGCTAAAAGTAGTTTAAGAACTAGTACTGAGATGTCGGGTTCAAATCCCGGGGCCTGGCTGAGGCGATGGAACGTGTTTGCATATGCTTCGTTCAGTTCCCGAGGGAAGCGATCTATTGTCCTGAATACATCGTCCTTCGTTTTAGCGAAGTGAAGATCATAGAGGATGAGATTGACCCATTGGAACATGCCACAAGCGTCCTGCGAGACCCGTTGAGCAATAGCGTTCGCTTCAGCAGAGACAGCATTGTTGGTTCGAGCCAGTTCAGAGACCGCAGTTCGAATGAAGTCAATTATATCTTTGTCGTTGTAGTGGGTGATGTCCACCATCTGCAGCCCGGGAAAATGTCGCAAAGCTATGTGTTCTAGCTCTTCGTCCTGACGGGCCAAGAACAAAAGGCGGACATTTGGCAGTTGATGTATGTCTTTGAATAGTTCTACAACATCTTTCGGCTTGTCGCACTCATCCAAGCCATCAATGATGATACTAACCATGGAGTCAGTGCGCAGCCTATTATGACTTAAATCTTGGATTGCTTACTGTGTGATAGGAAAGTAGCGGAGAAGCCGACCCAGGATTTTGCTACCCTGCTTGGAAGTACATTCCTCGAGCGCACCCTTTTCATCTATGACTACTTTTTGTAGCTCGCTTCTCGTTGGCTGAAATAATAGTAGTTGATGGATCAAAGTTCGAATTGTTAATACAGGAGTTGAGGTCTTTGAGATGGGGAAATAAAGCACTGCTTTATTGTCAGTGACAGAGTAGTGTTGACAGTCGATTGTCTCGGAGGATCCGGAGCAGCGAGACACATCCGTGGCTGACCAATTCGTTCCCCGGAACATTTCTGATATTCTGTCGTAGAGGAATACGGCAAAGACAGATTTGCCGCTGCCAGCCTTTCCAGAAACCCAAACAGCTCGCCCATTTGCGGGGGAAACGCTAGCTGAAGAATTGTTTATATCCAGCCAAGTACGGGTAGCTTCAAGATGATAAGCCCATTCGCAAGTTCCATCAAGACGATCAGTCTGTCGTCTTTCGTAGTCATCGTTCAGTGTGGTCTCTGGCGACAGCCATCGCCGGATTTCCATCACGTTGCCACCTGGGATATGGCTATTGTACTGATATCCTATTGAAGTTTAGCATGTTAGTGTAGACACTAGCGAAGAATTCGCATACTCCCCAGCCGCGTTTCAACTATGCGACTTGCCTGGTCATAAACATCGGAGAGAATTCGCGCTAGCCGCTGATAGTTACTTTCATTTCGGCTGCCAAATTTGTTCATCTGCATATGATTGGCCTCCAGCGCGATCTCATGGCTTCTGAGTTTAGAGCCGTAGCATGCAGATTGTTTCGTTACAACCAGCTAAAGATTGTTAACCTGGAGATTTATCGTGTGTGAAAGTTTTACCTTTGTCTGAAAAGGCTGTTGCGAGCATGTTAGTACTACTTTTGTGAATTCGAAATAGAGGACTTACTCCCATATTCAGCGGTTTGGTTTCATAAAAGTAGATCGACATAAGTGCCTTCAGGCGATCCTCGTGTTCCAAAATGTACTGAAACTTTTCTTCCAGGTCGTGCAAGATATCAAGTGTCGACTCAACGGCCAACGGTCTGAGGATGTCTACGTTTGTTACATGACCGAAGTAACTTCTGAAATGGGCTTGCAAAAGACCAGCGGAGGCAAAAGACGAGCCGTTGTGCGGAGTTCCTAGAAACATGACACCAGCAACAGCCGTGATCATAGACTGATAATCTTCATACTCTGGATCATTCTTGTTGGCATTTGCGGCGGTCACCAGAGCCTTGAGGGTCAGCTATCTCTCAATCTTTGGTAATTTCTAGTCATACCTCTTTTATCACGAGTCCCCCAAAACTATGCCCAAGGAGAATGAGAGGACGTCTTGCCTGATCAAGTTTAGCATTAGACTGTAAAAGTAGGGTACATGTATGAAATACCATGATCGGGCACATTTTCTTGCTTCCCTTATGCTTCCGATCCCAGATGATGGATTCCAGCAATCGATCGCCGCAGTCTTTAAGTTTGACCAACGAGGGATCATGGAGCCACTTGGAGTCATATTCGAAACTCATAATTCGGGCATCCGGTAGATCTGCCGGAAGCAAGTCTCTCAACCACATGACAACAGAGCCATCGCCGAGTTCCTTGGTCCATGTCCACTCATATGTTGAAGCCAGTCCTTGGACTGCAATTATACTAGTCACAGTAAGCGGATCGAAATCTTTCGTAGGGCTTTATACTAACTCGACCGGAATATTGATAGACATTATTGTTACAGCTAACTCTTGCTGCGCCTGTCTCCTTTCTCTCCATATCTTCCACGAGTCTGGTACATATTCTTCCTTCAGAGCCTTAGGCATCCTGATGATAGCCTTATGAGCGAGAACACGAGAATGACAGGGTGGGCAGAGGACAAGACTGGAGAAAAATAGCAATATATAGCGTGCCACGAGTCTCTTGTGTGCAAGTGCTTTCACTGCAGGCTCAAGAAGCAGTTGAATATCTTGCTCTTGAGCACAGGATTTATGCTTCTCAGCTCGAAGGATTTCGCACTTGGCCAAATAAAGCATCTCAAGTGAGACTACGGAGGTACAAGTCACATGTATCTTAGCGCTGTGGCTGGCCACTACTCATGTCAAAGTTGGCTTTCATTGGCTGGCTTTTATCCGCTAGTCCCGCCACGTATGTTCATTTTCAGCTGAAGGATCGACACATTATCTCGGGGAGGCCCCTCATGACCATCTTATCTACTTTTTCAAAAGCATCGACATGTCTGATCTACTCAATTCGACCTGACCATATTTTTTCACAGAGTTCTCTCCCTTACTTTGATTCTTACTTTGATTTCCGACGGTATTAACTAAACTGGGCGCGGAGTAGAACTTGTTGGGTTAAGTATGATCACACTGGAGATCGGCTGGCGTCAAGCTCCAAGCATCGCTCTTATTGCATTTTCAATATGGGGTCTCGGTGTCTCTGTAGGACGCTTCATACGAGCAGCCGAGACCCCAGACACCTTAGCACAAAAACTGACGCACATCTGCTCCAATTATCATGTGAGTTGCAGATGGCCTTACTTCGTACATATCAAGACTAATTGGCATGGCGATAGAATGTTCACTCCTCTGTCATTTGCCAAACTGTCTTCGCTGCAAATTTCAAGGACGATGACTGGACTGAAGCCGCTCCCAGCCGAGTGCCACAAGAGAGACTTGATGCGAAATTTTTAGATTTCAGTAAGAGTTGAACCCGTAATCGCTGTTGTAATAGTATCTAACTTCACAACACTCTAGTTTCCTCCTTTGTTTCACTACAAAATGAAGACCTTCTAGGTGCAGCAGCATGCGAAGTGGCAACTACAATCCCTGATGCAATCTGCTCAATAAATTCGACATTGGCGATCAGTACGAAACAAGTTGTCCAAATTCAATACAAAGCAAGCAAAGTCATAATGAATCGACCAACACAGTCAAGATTCCTTCGAACAATATCTTTCGTCGCTACAACTAGCACGTGGGTCTGGAAATGGGTGGTTTTCTCTGGCGCTGGACTTTTCGCTGGTAGTGTTTTCGGCGCGCGTTATTTCTTTTGGCCCTGGGTTTGTTTCCCTTGGATTTGGTTCTTCAAGGATGCTTCAGCGTCTTACATTCTGATTTGGTATTCGCTTGGAAGCTTTGTGGTATATGATATGTCGTTCATGCAGTATAAGGTCTCTCGGACTCTGATATCGATGTACTTGATCGCCGTTTCTTGTATGTTTTGGGCTTGGTTTGTTGTGAAAGGGAGTCGCGAAGTCCGTTTCTCTTTGTTTTGTTTTCTGGCGGTTGCTGTTCCGCTCGATCCTTTCTTTGATTGGGCTTTAGCTTATATCGCACCAGCTTTTCAAGCTAACAACGGGGCAACACCAATAGCTCAATAAGAACTTGGGGCAAGAGTTTCCCTACAAGTGACCAATTTGACCTCTGTTTCACATTTGTCTTCGGTTTCAATAGCTTGTTGAGTTTTGCGTGCCCGTACCTTCGTAGCTATATTAAATGCACATATATACGAAAACGTGAAAAAGCAAGACTCGAAGTCGTGCTAATAGAAGTGACCTTTGCCTTTGAGAATCCTAATAACCATGAACTATATAGAGTTCTGGTTGAACTCTTCTGGTCTCTAGATATGGAATGCCAGCTTATTTTTTGAGAATATCTGAGGAAATAAGCTCGGGAATATCGATAGAGAAGTGGCTGATCTAAGGGGACAACTTCATAACTACTTTCGCGTGAGTATAACGGATATATCTTGGTCAGAAACAGGCTTTTGTGATGTGCTTTGGGGATGTTGGCTTGGAGGGGGTGTGTTGTCGGATCCGGTATACAAGTTATCTGTAGAAGTCGAGCTCGGTAAGTTACCAGCCGTTTCACATGGTGAAGTATTAGCAGTAGGCAGCGAAGAAAGTTACTCTCAACTACACAGATGCGTTGTATCGTAACAGTTACACATGTGTATCTAGCCCATAAAAGCTCGTACGTCGAAAAGCTCGCTCAATTGGGTTCAGTTCCGCCTGTCTTTATTGGAGGGATGAAACCTTTCATGTTAGAGTATTAGACAAAGTACCAAGACAAGTTTCCCATGGCTTTAGGAACCTCAGATGGGAATCATACCTGGCTGCAAGGTCCTAGCTTAAAATTTTATCCAGAGCCAAATACCTAGCCTCCATACTGTCCAAGGAGCCCCGCAACCATGGGACTGAATCTGCCAAGGGACGAGAGCGATGGGACAGTATAGCTAGGACAAATCCCCTATAACAGAAGCTATCCTAACAGTTTTTTCGACCTAGATAGTCTGCCCCAGAGGCTCATTTGTCCTAGGTCGATTGGGTTAGGACAGATTTTCTGTTGGGACTAGTTATCCAGGAAGCCTAAAACTCCAGGGTTCGTCCGGTCAAGGGATAGTTGGCCTATCACACACTGTGAGCCAAGATCAATATTAAACACTATGGGCCACAGAATCAAAATCCGGTTCCAAAATGGACGGAATTTGGGACTTCCTGATGGTTGGTTGATGCCATCATTTTTTTGGTGGGGTCGATGACATCAACTTTTGGCGGGGTTGACTACACCCACCACTGGGCTCAAGCTCACGTTTGAACAATCGAGTCCTAGTCAATTTGTGTACTATAAAGCTTGGTATAGCCATCTCATAACATAAAAATCGACTGACCATCAGGCCAGATAACGGCTTTCTTGGAGACGGGAGTACCTAGGAGCAAGTTTCCCGGAGCGTATAGCACCGAGGGGCCTTCAGCGAGGAGCGGTGGACTACAAGGAGCATGTTACGTCAAGGAGCCACGGCTTTCCGCTGCTCGATCATTGTGGCTTCTGGGCAGAATCCCGCTTTACCAGGACAATCCTTCCTGCTAGCCTGCCCCGCCATGCAGTACGAATGCTTATTTGGGCAGTCCCCGAGGGGGTGATTGGGCTGTGTCCTATGGCAGAGCTCTCTGAGGTGCCAGTAACTGCCTCGAGAAGGAGAAGCTTATTGAAACAGGGCTAAATTTGGCTCCTGGATAAACACTTGGGCCAAGAAGTAACTGGAGGGCAGAAACAAGTGGGGTAAGGGATTTTCCAGTAGTATCTGGAGGGGGTCATATTAATACACCGACGCTGCAAAATTAGGTCTATATATAATTACTTTTCTATTCTATCTTCAAATCAATGATCGTATATAAGAGGGTTTTGTAAAGAAGTTCCTCTATATAACAAGTAAATATATTGTTGATATATATCTATTTTGTATAGAGCTTTCTAATAAATAAACTAAGTTGCTAATTACTATATTTTATATTATTCTTTCTTCACCAATAATTTTAAAAAATATATAAAAAGCGAGAATAAATTTTTTGAAATTAAGTAATAAAAACTATATATAGGAATTCTCTTTTTAACTAATTAAAAAATCTAAATTTATATATATTATCTAATATAATATAAATAATATAAAAATATAACTTTAAATAATAATATAATTTATCGATTTTTATAAATATATTATATATCTTAATAATTATTTTAGAGAAGTATTTATCTATATATTAGAAATATTTATCTTAAATATTATATAAAAATAATATCTAATTAATAAATATTAAGATTATAAAATTTCGATATTATTATGAAATTTATTATTAATAAACTTTATAGTAAAAATCGAATTAATTATAATTATAAAATATAAATAGTAACTAATTATTATATTAAAAAAACTATTTAATTATATAGATTTTTATTATATAGAATCTTTAGAAACTAATAATTTTAAAAGTTTTTAAATTTAGAAACTTTTAGTTTTTTAAGATTTTATTATATAATTACTTTTTTATTTAAAATTCTATTAAATTTTTTATTAAATAATTATAAATTATAATATTATCTTCTTTCTAATTAAATATTATTTTAATATTTATTATAATAATTTAGATAACTTTATTTATTTTATTTTTATTTATTTTTTCGATTTCTTTTCTTTATTATATTAATTAATTATTTATTTCGTTTAATTGAAAATTAATATATTATTTATAAATAGATTTAATTTACAAAAGTTATAATATCTATATTATATTTATAATTATATAAAAACTAAAAACCTTAGATTTAAAAAATAATTATTTATATTCGAAAACTTTTTCTATTATATTTAGATAATATAATATATATATTTATAATAATATAGATATATATAAATAAAAAATACTTTATAATTCAGATATTTTCAAATAGAAAGTATTCTAAAGAAATAATATTTATTATTATAAAGATATTTAAGAAAAGAATAATATTTTTAATAAAGTTTTTAATTATTAAAATATATAATATAATTATTCTAATTATTCTAATTAATCTAGTTAGTTAAAATAACTAAGATAATTAGAATAATAAAAAATAAAAATCTATATAAATAAATAGTTTTTTTATAATATATTAAACTTTATATTTAATAATAATTACTATTTATTTATTTATTATTATAATTATAATCGATTCTCTATATAATTATTTTCAATAATATATTTATAATAATATTATTTATTATTATAATTAGTAATATTCCAAATTTTAATCTTATTTCTAATTTAATCTTATT
This sequence comes from Rutstroemia sp. NJR-2017a BBW, assembly GCA_002946425.1. Classification (NCBI taxonomy): domain Eukaryota; kingdom Fungi; phylum Ascomycota; class Leotiomycetes; order Helotiales; family Rutstroemiaceae; genus Rutstroemia; species Rutstroemia sp. NJR-2017a BBW. The sequence goes on from NJPT01000004.1 coordinate 16,048, forward strand.
TCTTTAATATTATATTATAATATTTTTTTTTTTTTATAATGAAAATAAAATATAATCTATCTGAAAATATAAATAATATTATAATATAATATTATTTTAAAGTTAGATTCTTATATATATATTATAAATTGAATAATTATTATAAAGATATTAGTTATCTCTTTTTAATCTAGTTATAGTTATTAGAATTTAGTTCTTTTTTATAAAGAGATAATTTCTCTTTTTATTTATAAAATTATCTAATTATTTATCTACTTTTTAATAATTTATATTTATTTCAATATTTTTTATATATTTAAATCTCTTATTATATATATTATTAAAAAATATATATTCTTACTTTGAGTTTTTTATATTAATAATCTATATAAAAAGCTTTTTAAAGATTTAATATTTAGATATCTATTTTTAATAAGTTCTATTTATAATAGAAGATTTTATTTAATATATATAAAATTGAAAATAAAGAAAGTTTAAATAAATATTATAAATAAATCTAAATACTCGAAATTTATTAGAAAGTATTATATAATAAAAAACTCTTTCTAAAAGATAAAATATTAATATATTTCTAAATTGAATATAGAAAATAGATATATTTTATATAAATTCTATATATTATTCTATATATATTGGAGGAAGGAAATTAGTTAAAATAAAAAAAATAATAATTTAGAAAAAAATTTATATTATATTTGAGATATTTTCTTATATTTATATTTATATTCGAAATCTAATTATATTATTATATTTCTTATAATTGTTTTTGAAGATATATATTATTTAAATATTATATATTTCGGTTTATAATATTTTATATTTCACTATATAGATTATATATAAATTGGATATTTATAGTTATTAGTTCTATATAATAAATTATATTATTTTAAAAAAAGAGAGAGTTTTTAGATAAATTAATAAATTATTAGAATAATTAAAAACAATTTATATTTATTCTATTCTCTTCTAAAAACAATAAAAATATTATAAATTTCAATAATTATTATAACTATTTAATATAATGAAATTATATAAAAATAGTTTAATTTAGATTTTTTATCTAAATAGTTTAATTAAACTCTCTATCTAGATTATTATAAAATTAATTAGTTATATATATTATATATAATTAGTTTTTTATATATAAGTTTCTATAATTTATTATCTCTTAATTTTCTAGTTATTAATTCTAAAAATCAAAATTAACTTCTTTATTAATTATTTCGTTATATTATTAATAACTTACTTTATCTTTTCTATTATATTAATAACTTTTAATAATATCAGATTTATTTATCTTCTTATCTTTTATCTCGATACTAAATTCTTAAATAATAAAAGAAAATCTATTTCAAGAAATTCTTAATATATAATTCTTTATTTTTTATCTATATTTATAAATTCTTTATAATATTCTTAATATATCAATTTCTAGAATACTTTCTTTATATAATTAGATAATTAGAAATCTCTTTATTTAGATTATATTTAAACTAATAATAGTTAATTCTAATTATAATAATAATAATCTGAATAAATAAAAAGTAATCAAATCTAATATTAGAAATATTATTTCTTTTAATTTTATTATATAAAGATAAAAATATAGAATATCAATTTAAAAATATTAAATAGATATAAATATATCAATATTAAAAGAGTAAAATATATATTTTATAAAGTAATTATAAGAACTTTCTAGAGAAATTAATAAATTAAGAAGTATTTAATTATCAATTAAACAAATTATATTAATATTCCTAATAAGAGAATATATATATTTCTCTCGAAATATTCTATATATAATAAATATATCTAAGATATAGAAGTAACTTTATATATAAATATATAATTTATTTATAATAATTAGTTCAGTTTTTTATTATTTTAAAATAATAGATCTATATAATAAGTTGAATAATAATATAAATATTAGATTAAGTTTATAGAAAACCTTTATATTAGAATAACTTGAGATTTATTAATATATATTATTAATCGAAAGTTTCCAATAGTAATATATATTAAAATAAATATAGAATACTATATTAATATATCTCGAAAAGTTATATTTATAATAATTCTTTACTTTGATAATTATATAATTTATCGAATTAATAATAACTTTCTTGATTAATCTAGTAGAAATATAATATATAACTAATAAATATTATATATTTTATATAGATAACTTAAGCTTTACCAAGTTCCACTAATAATTTATACTATTTATTATTATTATAGATATTATTGATAAATATACTCTTTATTAAAATCTAATTATTAAAATTATAAAGTTCTATTAATATATTATAGATATAGAATATATAATTAATCAATTTCTTGAAGATAATATATAGATTTATTAATAGTTCGAAGTGAATAAAATAGAAATCAAGATTATCAATATTATATATTCTAATATTTTGTTATAAATATTTATCTTCTGAATTATATAAAAATAATTAGAATCTTGAATATTATTGATCGCGACAACTAATAATATTATTATAAAGTTTATTATTAATAATAGTTATATAGAGAATTGATTGTAATAATAAATAAATAAATAGTAATTATTATTAAATATAAAGCTTTATATACTAAGGAAAACTATCTAGTTATATAGAGCTTTATTTTCTATTATTCTAATTATCCTAGTTATTCTAATTAGCTAAACCAATTAGAATATTTAGAATAGTTATATTATATATTTTAATAACTAAAGATTCTATTAAAAGTACTATTCTTTCTTTAGATATTCTTATAATAATAAATATTATTCTTTTAGAATACTTTCTATTCTGAAGATATTTATATTATAAAATACTTTATATCTATATATATCTATATTATCACGAGTATATATATTATATTATCTGGATATAACAGATTAGCTCTCCGAATATAGATAACTATCTTCTGAATCTAAAGCTTTTAATTTATATATAATTATAGATATAATAGATATCTTGATATTTATAACTTTTATTTAAAATTTCGAAAAACTATTTTTGAAATCTAGAAAACTATAAGAACTAATCAAATTAAGAAACTTATATATAATATATCAGAATATTATCAGGTTGTTATTAATATAAATAGTAATCCAACAAAATATTAGATATTTTTGGTTAAAGTAGTATTATTATCAAGAAATATCTATTTTTTAAATTTATTTGGTCGGTAACCAAAGTAGAAGAGAGAAATTAGAAGTAGAAATATCTAATATATAGATTTAAGAAGTTAAGAATTTACTATAAGAAATATTATTATATATTAATAATAATTACTCTATCGGGTTAGCCGCCGGGCGTTAATAAATTATATATATATATATAGAAGTGGATACTATCTCGTATAGAGAGCAAGAATATCGATCCATTTCCAATGTGGCGAGAGAATTTTGGGGGCCGATGTATATCATTACATTGCCCCGTCAAGTTAGTGGGGCGGTGTAAGGATAGTGTTCTGTGGTATCTACTTAAGTGCAGTTCGGCATGAAATGTTCCGCGACTATGTATGCATTCGTCTTCGCCCAGATGTTCGCCCAGATGATGGACGATAGCGGGTAGGGTCCGTTATTGAAGTCGTCTTGGACAGTAAAGCAGAAGCTCAAGATCATATTTTTGTGGAATTTGTGATGAAGAATAGAGATGGAAGCGGACGTGTAGAATGCTAGGGAGGTAAACATAGGGTCATTAGCCAAGGAATCAACACCACCGCAGAGATGTGGCGCCGCACCCGCAATTAAATTCTATACCCCTAAGTTTTCCTACTTCCCCACGAATCGGACACGGGCTATAGGTTAAGATTAAGGTTACCCTCGGAAGTCGGAAAAGCCCAATGAATATCCGGTAATATCCTAACGTCTACAGTACGATGCAGTGGAGCTTCCGTTGTATCTGTATCCTAGATGATAAATCTGCATGACTCGAAGTTTGCAGCCAATGCCATTCACTGTCATGCGATCCAGATCCCTTAATCTACACTCTTTCGTAAAGTCATGACACATTAATACTTTATTTGACGTCAACTTTACATTATTTGACATAAATGAGGGAGACACTACTGAGTGGGTTAACGAGGTTCGGTTGCCAAGAGTGGGCCACAGAACAACACAGCCGCGGTGTACGCAAAAGTTAGAACATCAAATTGCAGGCTATATGCAAAAGCATATAATGAATTGAGGTTTTTGATGCTTCAAGCCAGAACCAGGTAGCAAGCAAGACAACATATTCTTTCACTTTCTAAGTCGTTGTTAGATTTCATACTAACTTCTAAAACTATATTCCTCAAATTTGGAATTCAGGCAGTTGCTAACTTTCAGATGTTGGAAGGCTAAGGTTACAACAGACTGCCAAGCTGTGAGCTGACATCATTTTTCCCGATATAGAAGCTGGAATCGAGCTCTTAATCTCTCAAGATTCTCTTTCGTTAGTTAATCTTCCATTTCTGGAGGACAAAGCAGCTAGTAACGTGAAGGATCGTCGAATAAAGTAATTCAGTTCCTGGCCTATTCGTACTTACATACCTACATTAGCGAGGCTGAGTGGTACGTGGAACCATGCCTCGGCTAGCTAGTTCTGGTGACCTGCAGAGTACCGAAAACTCGATTCTGTATCGACCTGTTAAATATATATGGAGAATCATGACCTTGAAATAAATAAATCTAACAGAACAACTACAAGTCTTTCATCGGAAAACACATCTATCACCAAAATGGGTACTTCCGGCATGTCTTACAATATTTTTTTCCCACGAGCCTACATTGCCAATTTCTTAGCAATTGTAATTATGCTCTCTGTTTTCGTCGATTTTGCAGTCACGACAAGAATCACAGGCGGCTCTGATCCGTCGATTATGAAAGTTGGTGATATGTATTATTCCACTGGCTCAGACGGCGCTTCCGTTTACGTTCATTCCTCAAGCACACTCGAGGGTCTCGGTGCCGACGGCAGTGGTCACAAAGTCTGGTCTGATAATGCAGGCCGAGGCGAAGTCTGGGCTCCTGAGATTACTACAGAGGGATCAACTACTTACATCTACTTTTCTGCCGGCACAGGCGCCAATCATCGTATGTATGTGATCAGCGCCTCTAACCCTCTCGGACCCTACTCGTCGGAGCAAAAGCTGGCCCTACCCGACGATCGGTGGGCTATTGATGGCACTTTTTTCAATTACGGCGGGCAACGATGGTTCGTCTGGTCTGGATGGGCAGGAGCCAGTAACTCGGAACAGAATCTATACATTTGTCGGATGAATGACCCACGTACACCGACAGGAGCTCGATATATAATTTCACAGCCGCGTGAAAGTTGGGAGCAAGGTGACAGTCCACTGGTCAATGAGGGTCCTGAGGCTATAATTGACCCTAGCGGACAACTGCACATCGTGTACTCCGCCAACGGCAGCTGGGACAACAAATACTGCCTTGCAGACCTTCGCCTTCGTGCTGGTGGTGACCCAACCTATGTATGGGATTGGTACAAGTCAAACGGCTGCCTCTTTGGCTCACACCAAGACAGAATGATGAGCGGTTGGGATGCAACTCTCTATATTGATGGGCCTGGTCATAACACCTTTGCATTACCCAACGGCGACATCGGCAATAGCCCCGGTGGAACGAACCGTATCCCTTTTGTTTTCCATGGTGTCGAAAAGGGAACTCCATACAGCTGGGGGAACCGGGCTATTTTCACTGGCAGCTTCGTTTGGTGGAGCAAAACTACTTATTCTCGTAAGAATGTGCCGGGCGATGCCAGCAATCAAGGTTACAGTTTTAAATTCTTTGAGTAGATGTGTTGAAACTTGGAAATTGGTGGTGGAAGTGGTGATGAGTTACACTCTTCGCACAGTAGCTTACGGAATAGCTTTACGTTATGATGTAATCTGACTGGTTTTCTTTTGTAATTACTTGATTTAATATTTCATTCGGTATTTATGTAGTGTCTCAATAGATATCTACTCAACCTCAACCTTCTTGCTCAAATCATTCTGTCATCTAGACTGCGACTTTAACTTATTGGGCAGGTGGATACCGCGTGGGTCGGTGGACCCACCGATGCTTGGTCTGTGTCCAGGTTATAGAGGTCTCTTTAAGCACTGTGCATCTTTGTGTGGGGAGATTGAACAGCCTTCTATCTATGGTTAATTTACGGAGTTTGAGTAGGTTGAAAGTCCGTAAACCCACCCATCGGTACCCACGCCGCAGCCTACTATCATCTAACATGCTTCTTTTCCGATGTCGTGTCATTTCATCGTGCCATTTCATCGTGCCATTTCATCGTGCCATTTCATCGTGCTATTTCAGTGCGCAGATTTCTGCGTGGCCCCTACATTCTCTCGAGTCGCACATTCTATATCGTTCACTCTACGATCTTTTGTGATCCCGTCGAAGTGACTATTGCAACTATCATAGTCTAAGCTGTTTGTTTCACTGCAATGAACTGGGTGAAAGAAATCAAGGACTAGAGCCATAGAAGCAAGAAGACACTGTTTAGCTATGTGGCTTTGTCTTTAGTCCGGTTTAGTAGATTATGACCTATGGCAATTTGCTCGTGTCAGATATTTTAGATGAATGATCTTAAGCAGCATTCAACTGCCAATGCTGACATACTTTATTAGTGTACGAGCTACAGATCCCCTACATGAAGAAGATGGGATAGCCTGGCAGAGGGGATAACGCTAGGGTTAGATATAGCCTCCACTGTATGGATAACTGTAAAAGGGTAAAGTAATAGTATATACGTGAAATATTGCATATGCATCTCAAAGGCACCATAGAATTAAAGCTAACCAACTACCCTTGTAATACAACTGTCTTCTAAACATTCTCCCGGAGATAGTAGGATATTCTACTTGGATTGAACACCAAGATTTAATGTTTGCTATAGTTACACAACTTATAGAAGTGTTGACTGGACAATGACATAATCTTACATCAATGCTTAGGTGTGCTGACCTTGGCGAATCCCAAATTATGAAGTTTCAAATGAAAGATGATGATCTTTGCTCGAAAAACTATGTCAATAGGTGCAGATGAGCAATTTTCTTGCTTATTTCTCCTCCTTCAAGAACGCTACAATAGAGCGCTAGGGAATAGCCTACCAGGTGATATCGGGTTTGCAAGAAACCTCGGAATTCGGGGTATCCTTTGCAGTTTAGATTTTATGTGCAGTATAAACATTTTATGAAACTCAAAAGTCCCTAGGTCTTTCAGAAACAATACACTTTGGGGTACACTAATCACTTCGGGTAAAGCGAAAATCAACCTTGGCTGAAAGAGGCATGCCGCGGCACTATCCGAGTAGCAGCAAAGTTTAATCGTACATCTTCCGGGACCAAATCATCTGCAGGGAAAACACCCTTTGTGTGCCCCGTTATCAATGAAAACTTCAATGCATAAGCAGCTTGAATTAATGTCTCTCACCCTAGACTCATTTACGTGAAAGCGACGTAGATCATTGAGGTTAATACGATGGCTTAACAGGAATACTATACGTAAAGATCAAAGAGTGAGTGACAACAACTACATGCCAAGGCAGAAGCTGTTCAGCTGATAGAGACGAGCATGCTTTTGGTGAGCGAAGAAATCTATATAAACCCCTCAGATCAGTCCTCCCTTCTTCTCTTTACCATCATCAACTTCATCATACATTCACAACACAATACACCAGACTTTCCACACACCAAACTCCAACTACCACCAACATCACACCAAAATCTTCAAAATGCAATTCTTCGTCCCAGTCTTTGCTCTCCTCGCCACTAGCGTCCTCGCTATGCCCAACACCTTCGAAGCTCGCAATGCCGAGGCTGGACAGCTCGAGGCTCGCGTCAACTGCGGCCAAATCCTACCTGCCTGCAACGGCGGAAACGTAGTCGGACAAACCAACTGCCGCTGCAGTGGTCAAAAGGAGACCTGTGATCTCTGGCACTGCCCCGGAGGCGCACCCAACGTCGTAAGTCTACTTCTCCTTCTTGGTCGTTTCCTACGCTGTTCTGTTCGATTCGCCATGAACACAGCACCATTCGCTTTCTCCCATGATATCATGAAACACCTGCTAATAGAACTCTTTCCACGTACAGATGGTTTGCGGTCAAGCCGGTACTGGATGTGTCTGGATTTAAGTTATGACGATGGCTCTTCACACTCGTGGGCCAGGGAATGGAGGTTTCACGGGTTTTTCGAACGGGCTTGCAGCTTGCAGCGACAAGTTTTCAGCAGCTTCTCTCTCAGGGCGTGCGGATAACGAAGCGAAAGACTCGTCCTTTCCATGTCTCACTTGAGTCAAGGGAGCGGATCATGAAAATGAAACCCGAATGTTTGCAGAGGAGGAACCGTTCTATATTTCTTGTTTTCTTTTCACACTTGTGTACACGTTATTGGTAGTCGTTCATTGTCAGAAAATGCCAAAAGATATTGCCGGGCCCGGGTATAACTTTTAAAATAACTCTCACTGTTCATAATGCTTGTGGTACTCTTCAAATTAGGCCGAAGGTGAATTGATATCTAACACATTGATCTGCAGCGTTCTGCACCTTCATACTATGCCCTTCTCAACAAACTAATGTACTTAGTATATATAGTATGTAGTGTAAAACCAAATCACCTTGATCCTCAAAAGGTAAAGTAGACAGGGATTCAAGGATAGTGAGTTATCAGGATACTTCAAGCTTCAGGTCCTCTCTCGGAGTCGCCTTTAACATCAGCGTTTTATGCATCGAATTTCGAATTTCAACCTTAACTGGAGAAGGCTCATCTATCCAGTGATGGTTCAGAATTTAAGGATTGATCTCGTCAATCTATACAGGTTAATTGAATTTCGGCCAGCGAATAGGCGTGCGGCAACCTTACTAGAACATCATCAAAACAGTATAACAATCGGGTCATGTTAATGAACAAACTTATCTGTGCAAGCCTATATCCGATAGAAATTTATCTACCCCAACCCAATTGCTACAATCCGTGAGCTGCATCCATTTCATATCTGTTAAGCTACCTCTCAGGTTTAAACTCATCTGGATACTTACACTCGTTGCCGACTGGAACCTTATTTATAACAAACCCAACACCAGCTTACAGCAACTATAGAAGAGATGATGAAGGCAGCGGCGGGGGAATCGGAAGAGTAGAAAAGAGGTGAGGAAGTTATTGTTTGGGCAATAAGAGGCAGGTATAGAGAGTATAGAAAAGATAATAATAATTAGAAATAAGATAGTATAATTAAGATAAAGAGTATTATAAATATACCTTCAAAATTGTCAGAATTAAATATCAAAACTAGATCGAAAGATAAACTTATTAAAGATAAATTAGTAGAAAAATAGAGTTTATTTAGAGTTATATAGAGAAGAAATTAAAAAGAGATTTTATATTAAAATATAAGAAGGAGAATTAAAATAAATAAAAGAGAGATAATAATTAATTTGAATATAAAATCTGATTATTGATTGAATTATAAAATTATTCGATAATATAATAATATCTTTATAATTCTATATTATTTTATATTTATTATAATATAATATCAAATCAATCTTTCAAGATTTTTCTTCAATTCCGTAATATAATATAAAATTATATTATTAATATATAATATATAACTAAATCTAATAATATATTAAATAGATTTAATTTCGGATTTATATAATAAAAATAAACTATATATAATAATTAACAATTTAAACAAAACTCAATTATTTATTATAAATTGTTTTATATATAATAATATTATAGAAATATTAAAGAAATTATAATTCTGATAAAATTATTAATATAACTTTAATTGATTTTCTTTATTTAATAAAGAAATATAATAAACTTAATTTTCTATATTTTATTATTATTTAGTAATATCTCTTTTAAGATATATTAAATAAAATATTTATATTTTCTAAAATATTAATTCTTATATAAAATTATTATATAATTATTATAACTATTTATAAATTTATAATAAAATATAATATTATAATAAAATATAATATTATAATAAAATATAATCTATATTTATTTTATATAATTTATTAAGATTTTTATAATTAGTTTATCAAATATAATATAATTTTATAAAGAAAGTTAATATTTTGAAAAAGTTTAAAAATATAAAATATTTTATTTATATATTTTATAAAAGAATATTGAGATAATCCGAATTTATTAAAATAATTATATTAAAATCTTTTTTATTTATATCGATTATTAAATAACTTTAAATCAATTTATAAATTATATAATATAATATTAATTATAAAAACTAGTTATTTATTTTCGAAAATATAAAACTTAATAATATCATTTTATTTAGAATATCGATCTATTTATATTTATTAGTTTTTCAATTAATCTATTTATTAATTATTATTTCTTCTATAATATATTATTAGAGAAATAAATTTATAAATATTTATTAAATTATCTTCGAAATTTTTATTTTTTTATAAAATAAAAGATATTTTCAAAATCTATTGATAATATTTAATTATATAAATAATATTATTATATAATTTCTATTTATATAAACTATAAAGTAATAATAATATAATAAATAATAATATAAATTAATTATTTATTTCAAAAATCTTGATAAGTTTTTATTTATATATTTTATAAAACGAAGTATAAATTCTTATTTATAATATAAAAAGAAGAAGGAAATCCGAAATATATTATATAGAATATATATATAAATTATAAAAAATATAGAATCAAAATAAATAATTTTAATAAATATTATTTATTTATATTAATAGTTTTTATATATTGATATAAGTATTATATATATAGTAACTAAATCTTTCTAATATAATAGTAATGAACCTTTATTAAATATATAACGAAGTATATAATCGATTTTCGGGAATTTATATACCGCCCACGATTGAAAATAGCAATAAATCCCCGCAATGAAGATAACCTTCGAGTATAAGCTCTCTTCGAGAACGTACCACAGAACTGTAAGGTATTGAAGATCCTCTCTTTCCCTTGAGTATGCTATGCTCAGCATATGTCCAGGAACCCTCGACTATCTCTCCAACAAATATCGTGAGCTAAGCTACACCCACCCAGACGAGGATCCAAACGAGTGGCGGGTCGACTTCGCTGGTTTGCAACGAATGATTCTCGCCCAACTCCAAGAAGCGCTAATCACAAAGATCCGCCAAATTCAGGATATCGACGTCAATTGACAGTTCAAACCATGGCAGAGATTGAGCCAATACTAGCCGGATACAGTCAGTAATCTTAACATCCAGCATGACTTCAGAATCGAACTGATAGAGCTATAGCCTCTGCGGTGCGAGACTGGGAGTTTATGGTTGAGCATGCAGCCAAAACAGACGGAGATATTGCCAAGGACCTCTTTGTACCCAACTCCAAAAAGCTGTTGAGTCACAAATTGATGCTGGAGAAGGGAGTTATAGAAATGGGCTAGGAGAGTCGCTGCCTGCCAGAAGTACCAAAACCCGATGATACGTACCTGCCAGGCGGGCAACGACGACGAGTGAACGAAGAGAAGGAACGCCTTAGGCGGGAAGAGTTGAAAAGAAAGTCTTCTAGGGCGAGGTGGGAACGATTTTGGATGGGGTTGTTTGGTGGGATTGCTTTAATTGCGCCGATGTTGTTGATGGTGCTGCATCAGGGCCGAACGACAGCATTGGCAACAACATCAGCATCAGTGATTATTTTTGCAGTTATCATCTCTTTTTTACCGATCGCATCGCCAGATCTTGCGCTTGCAGCAGTGGCAGCATACGCCGCAGTGCTCGTGGTGTTCGTGGGCGCAGCCTTGCCGCAGCCAACTGCCTGAAAAATAACCCCTCTATGCCATAGCGAGGGTCTTGGGCACCGCCGAAGTAGAAGGGTTTTACCTTCCTCAGAGGTAGCCTGCTTTGGGGATATATAAGGGAGAGAGTCAAAGGAGAATGACCAGTAAATTGAGGGGAGGATGCTATCTAGTTAAACGCTATGTGAAATACTATTGGTATTTCTATTAGAGGGTTGTTATAACCAAATTATATAACGACCAAGAGATCTTAAGTTCAGAAAGTAACTATTTATATTTGGAGAACTAAACCGTTATACCTAGATAATAATAAATAAATAAATAAATAATTATTATTATTAAATATAAAACTTTATATATTAAAAAAATTATTTAGTTATATAAATCTTTATTTTATCTAGTTTAATAATCTTAATTATTAAAATTAATAAAATAATTATTCTTCTTATTTAAAATTTTATTAGATTATTATTAGATAATTCTAAATTTAAAATCTTCAAACTTTATAATTTATAATATATATAATTATTATCTTTTCAAAATCCAAATTGAAATTTTAATTAGATTCTGAATTATCTCTTTAAATAGAAAAAGTAAAAATTAGATTTAATTTTTAATTTTAAAAATAGATTGGATATTATAAGTTATTTTCAATATAACTTATTTTTATAATATAAGATTTTACTTAATCTTTATTTTATCTTCAGATATTTAGTTTTTATTCTTTCTTTAATCGATATATTCTTTTTATTTATCTTTAATTATCTAGAAATAAAACTTCTCTTCTCAAGAATTAATAGTTTAAACTTTAATTTATCTATCTTCTTTTTGTGTTTTATTATTAGAGTTGTACTAGCAGGGAATTATAACGGGTCGCTTAGTCGCCGGAGGGTTGGCGGGAGGTAAACGTAGGGTATTAATTGAAGATAAACTAATTGCTACCGATCCCTTCTTCTCCATCTTCCTTTTTATCTCTTCACTTCTAGGACTATACCCCGCTCCTTGGCCGTGTAACCTCTTTCCGGCCTTTCCGGTGATAATCTCTATCCTAACCCTCGAGCCCCCTTCTCCTCTCCTTAACCCCCTGACATTTATAGGATTATACTCGATCTATCTTGACTCTCGATAGCGGAAAGCATAGCAATATATCTCCTAGTATAACTAATGGTATTGCTTAATCCCTCTTTCAACTTATCCGCACACGTTAACCTTCCTTCTGGTGCCTTCGATGAAGATAAATGGAGACCAGGCTTAAGCTCTTATAGATAATCCAGAGGTAACAAGAATGACAAGCGCTTGTACTTGTCACAAGCTAATCAGATTATAGTTTAGTGCTTCCCTTGGCAAAGCTTTCGATACCTTTAGCACACTTGCCACGCACACGCTTAATCCAAGAGATATAGAATTACTCTGCGAAAAGACTCAATGTCATAAGATACTCAAGATAAGTATTCAGACTTCCTTCTGCAGCTATCTCTTTTTCTACGCGCTACTAGCTGACATCTTTTCATCTTGCTGCAGACCAAGTCTCGAACTTGATTGAGCAGGTTGTAGGTCAGTGCGGCTCCTCTGCTACGTCGTATACCACCAAAGCCCATGCTCATCCGTCAACTATATCGGCACCGTCTCGCTTGTTACAATATTCACGTACGAATAATGATTTATATATTCCTCTACCTTTGAATCCAGAGTCTGTGGCAGACGCTCATAGGGGAACCTCCCACGCTTCCCCGGCCCTGCTCTCGTCAATATCTGCAACAGGCACTGATCCGCCTTCTCCCGTTACCACGCTGCCCCACTCTGCCTACTCTACAATCGGTATACTCTCCTCGGCATCGCAGCCAACATCCCCGTTGGTCAGTGAACGAGCTCCTAGTTCCCGAACGACGCCAAGTTCTTCCCTATCTCAGAGTCCCTCCTTTGCAACCGCTCGCTCCGATAAATCAACATTAGCAACACCTATACAGCAACCCAGCCCTGGCCGTAGCTGCCTCGGCGACTCCCCAACGCCACTGTTTTATGACTGTCATAAGGAGAGTGCAGAGCCGGACCCTCAATGCCTCGGCTCTGATGCTGCGAACCGACGGAGCAACACGCTAGCTCCTGGCCCTTCGTTGAAGTACCTCCAAGCTCTCAGCATTATGACACCAATGTTTAGCCCAGCCATGAGTCAGACCACATTATCTGAAGTTATAAAACCTGGAGATCTATTTGTTCGCGATGATGCCGTCCCGTTCTTGAGAGATCAACTCCTTCTCTCGACAGATATGTGGGATACATCAGACCTACGGGCACCGTCAAGCGAAGACTCGATTGCGGACCATTTTGTGAAGATATCACATAGTATTAGTGTCCTTGAGGGGCGAACACATATAGATATACGTATACTACTGCGCCGAATTCTCCAGTATCAGTACTACGTGAGGATAGTTGATGAGATAGAGAAGTCCAGGATACAGAAACAGCCCGGAGTTGGAGCTGGTACCTACGCGATAGAGTTCCTCTTAGAGCATTTATATCCTAACGATTGGGGTCTCGTCGAAAAGAAGGAGAGACGAAAACAACTCTTGCACAGGCAAAACCGCCTTGGTAAGCGGCTAACAAGATTGTCAGGCTATTTTGGGCTCGGCTTTCTCCTCCTCGCGAGTCAAGAAGTAATGGGACGTATGTAAGTAGCTCCGTATCCAAACCAATCATCGCCAGCTGAAAGTTTATTAGCAACAACGAAGAGCTGTCGGATAACGAGGTCATCGCGCTCGTATGCTACGTTACTAATGCCTTTCCCGGACTGCCCAGCCTTGGTAAGGCTCTGGATAGAATGGTGAGACATATAGTTAAGAACCTCCCCCTGGAGGATATGGAACCTTTCGTGAAAAGTATTCTTCCTGACGTTCAGCACCTCCTAGATACTCGGCATGATTTGATGCCTTTATCAACATTCGCTCGGTTTGACCAAGAAGTGCACTACGTGGAGCTACTTGAAGTTTGCTCCGAGGCGCTACGCCCACATCAGCAAGGCCAGACTCCACGACCACGGTCAATTGAGGTAGACCTGGTTTCATCGCGCAAACGTCTCAGACTATTATCCTAAGAACCTGACCGAATATTATCAGCAGTAGCAGGTATCAATACGATCCGGCTCAACGGGGTAAGGAGGTTGCTCAAGCGTTGACCTGCCATCACGCGCTCTACGAGCCTCTTCAATGAAGTTAGTGGGTGTATTACCGGCTTCCATTTTCTCTAAAGACAGCCACACATGCAATGAATAGGATGATATAATTTACTTAGTGGTCGTTTAATGTAATGAGCTACGCCGTTTGCGAGAATATTTCCTGTCGGCGTCTGTCTTTCCTAGTCTTCTCAGATATGTAAAACTTCAAATCTTGCCCTCAAGGCTCTGATTATAGTTTCTAACAAATATCAAGTTCTCTCGCCAACCCAAAGGGAAGAGAGGGAAATGAGACTACGGCCTGCAGTTCCACGACGTTGGATCTTCAGATCTTGGTTGACAATTACACGAGTGCGACCGCGAGTAACTCCATCTTCAAGACTGATCGATTATATCGAATTCTATCCAAATCCTTACTTTTGATAACCCCCAAAAGAAATCAATATCTTCTACCCCTCAGAAACTAGCCAATAACCTAGGCAACATCCACTGATCATTAAACTCCCAAAGGATAGTCGTAAACGGTCCGGTCCAACTTCTTCCAGTAAAAAACGTACTCCTCTGCCCCTGCAACGCATACAGCTTCGCATAAAACCCATCCCTAACCACCTGTGCTGGAATCGCCTGCTTCGTTGTCGTATGTTCCTCAAACGCCCTGACCGTCAAATTCGCACCTTGCGGGATATCTCCCGCAATTTGGAGTGTCCCGAAAGTATTATTTGTCAATTGCAGTGCTAGAGGCAGCGTATAGTTTTCCGTGCCGGTGAGGAGGATGCGGAAATTCGTGTCCCCGAGAAATTGGTAGCGGACGACGAAAGGAGGGGTAGGGAATGCGAGATAGTTTGCAGGCACGCCAGCAGAGGGGATGTTGACTAGGGAGCCATTGATGGGCAGGGATGGACTGGTTGCGATGCCGCAGTACCCGTGTGCGAGACCCCAGGTGCTGAAGACTTCTTGCTCGGCCGGAGAGAGATTTAGTGGTGCGGTGTTTTCTGCGCTCAGGGCGAAGGAGACGAGGAGTTTCTTGGCGATTATGATGGTTTGTTCTCCTTTCTCGTTGCAAACGAGAAGCTGCACGCCGCTGGCGGTGCGGTTTGAACTGACGACGGTGGTGTTGTACAGAACGTCGGTTCCGAGCAGAACGCCGATGCGGTCGTAGAGATCTTGATTCCGGTGAGTGTTTGGGACTCGAGAGCCTATTATACCAAGTAAGGCGCGCGTCATGGGCGCGTTGAATTCTTGCATCATGAAGAGCAGGAGCTCGTCGCCCATGTTCCCGAGCCCGAAGCCGGTGACTTGATACAAGATGGGAAGACAGGCATGCAAGTGGTATTTCTCAACTATATCTGAGAACTTGGTGAGGAGTTCGTCGGGTACTTCTGTGGGGAAGTTCTCGTAGGAGGGGAGTAGCATGTTTTCATATTTTTCGGTAAGGTTGAGATACCGTTCTAGTGCCCCTGTCACATTTGCTGAAGCTGGAGCTTGATATCCGACAAGAGGTTTCCCGGACACGAAGTCGATGTTGGTGGTGTTTAGCTTGATTGATGTGGGATTGACCAGCGTGAGGTTGAAACGTGCAAAGAAGGCCGTGTCATTGCCATACTGGGTGTAAGAATTGACGCCGTAGTCGTATGGATTGCCAGTGACAGGATCTAAGTATGTCTCGACATGACCTCCCTGCAGAGGTATTAATTCCGTGTTTAAAAAGACTTCGAAATAGGAGACAAAGGGATAAAACACAGGTCTAGGGCGAGGATCATGAAGAACGAAAGAGGAAGTACCAGATTATATTGCTTCTCGACAATGATGATGCTTTTATTATAGTCTTCCCGAAGTCTCACGGCCGCATGTGCACCAGAGGCTCCTCCGCCGAGGATGGCCACATCTTTATAAATCGTACGCAGAGCAGCAGTGGCAGTGAATGTGATGAAGGATATTATGCAGACGAGCAGATTCTTGGAAATCTTCATGGCGGCCGTCGTGTCTTTCGTCTCAATTCAAAAGAGAATGGACGAAGCTAATGTTTCAGACTGAACGCGTCGTTCTAGAAAACGTAAAACATCCCCAAAATTCACATTTTAAAAGGGCCTGCCGGCTGTATTTACATGATCAGAGAAATCAGTTCTGTGTAACCAAAAGGTGACGCCACACAATTAGTGAAGCAAGTATGATATATATTGACTGGTATTCTCACAAGTTCAGCCACCAGCCCTACTGAGCGCCGATCCTGGTCAGCGGCACTTTGCCAAGTGGTCGGAACAGGCCCGGAAGCCGGGTATACTTGGAAGTTGACTACTGTTACGCGAGGGTGGGGGTTAGGGCGGTGCGAGCAGAGCGAGCACCGGGGGTTAGGGACTGATTTCGTAAACGAAATGAAGAAGAAGAGCAAGAGTCCTAGCAACTCTTAAGATAAACTTAATGAAATTGCTTTCGCCTGGCTCTTCAGGGACTCTGGCGGGGGACCGCCTTTTTATAGGTATTTGGTCCCGGGCGAGAAGTACTATTATAGTTTACTCAGTTCCCTCTAAATGATTTCCATATATATAAGTAAGTATTATTATTGGCTCTACTGTATATATATTGGGCGTGTTAGCGCGGTGCGGTCCGCGGAGCGGACGTTGATACGATCCTCGGATCGTATGTTAGTCCGATCATATGATCGGGGCCGATTAGCAGATCGTAGCTAGAGGGTAGCTTCTAGATATATAATAAAAGTCTCTAACTTAGTAATATATATAGATATAAATCAAGATAGATCCTTTATAAAGGATCTTTAATACTCTGTTATAGTTAAGGAACCAGCCGAAGTCAGGGTGGGAACCTAGGACCGGACCGGAGATAGTGCCAGTTCGGAGAAAGCAGAAATGGAGGAACTGAAATCGCCAGGGAGGTTTTAGGGGACATTGCACCTCTTCCAACATAGGGCAAAGACAAAGCAGGAGGCGAAGGACGGGTGTGTAGTAAAGCAAACAGCCTACAAAGACAAAAAGAACTTCGGCGTTTGTTGATTCTTGATATATTCGTTTTAGCATAATTCTATCTTGTGTGTATACCGAAAGATTATAGTAGAAGGCGAATTACAGTAGACCCAAGCGTCCCTTCCATCACTCTGCTCCTAGCTAAAGGCATTTTTCTTGAACCTATTCTTTCCATATGTCCGTTCCATCCCACGAGCACCAACCCACTTGGTCTACTCAGATCTGCATCTTCACTCCTCGCACAACACAAGTCCAAAAATGAGAAATCATTGGGATAAACTTACCCTCGCAACCACTCTGTGTCCACCTGGCAGAGATGTAGCAGTCCGACGCAGGCACATAATCCCACACATAATTTGTCCCTTCAGGACCGGACACACCTGGACCATGCCTCTTGCACGACACACTAAATGTTGCTCCTGTAAGACTAAAAGTGACGCCACTTCTAAGAAGTGACAATTATAGCTTATATACGTGGTTCTGTTTCACAGCTCCAGCACTGTAAGTCCTGACGCGTGAACCGGCTGGACGGTCGTAGCCTTGTGTTCTCCCACTGACGTTGGTGCACGATGCAGCGCGGGCGGTGATTGCGTTTCGAGGGAGCTCAGCGGTAGTGTCGGTTGAAATAGGGGTGCTGAGCGTGGTGATGGGGAAGAGGAAGACGGCTAGAGAGAGGAGCTTCATTGTTTTGGTAGTGGAAGTGTAGTGAATTGAGTTGGTACGGTTTTGATGAAGAGAGAGAGGTGATGAGGACGGATGGAAAGACTGTGTTTCATCCGCTGTATTAATACTTTTTTATCTCTTGTACTTTCTCTTACTGTTAGGCTGCGTAAACGGATATCCGTGGTACTACTACTTGGATTTAAAGGGATCTACGGATTAATCCGTAATAGAGCGGATTATTGGATTTTTAAGAAAGGGATCTGGAATCCGATAAAAGTAGAGAAAATCCGGCGGATATCTGTAGATATCCACGGATTTTTGCGGATTTTTGCGGATTGTGGAGGTTTTGTAGGCTTTTTATATAAGTTATATAACTTTTATTATAACCGGATTATTTACGGGTATCCTGCTCTGCTTTGCGGATTGGGTTTATAAGGGGTGCCCCTCTGTAGAGTGGAGCGGATTATTTCTGCGTAGTCTACTTACTGTATAAGTTACTCTCTGTAAGATATGGACCAATATTATACCGATCGTCTGGGTTCCCCTCTCTCGATGCCTGGCATACATGAGGTATTCGCAGACTTTGGTCCGATTCCATAGAATTCAGACCGGGAAAGTATTAGTAATATTTCCTAGAAATACTCCCATCTGAGACTAGCCTCCAAGGAAACGAGGAGATTAAGCCGGTTTTAGTAGTACAAGCTATTGCAAGTAATATCAAACGCTTGATAGCTTGATAGCCTACTCAGCGCAGCATGCACATCATGCTTCCGTGAAGCATCCAGTTTACAGATCATGAGTCCTTATTCCACGCTTATGGCTCAACAGTAAAAGAAACTCACTAGACCTATCTCCATTACCTAATGCCATTGGGACAGTTCGAGGCAGAAGAAAAGTGTCGAACATTCATTGGCTGCCATAAACACACATATGTCATTCGAGTAAGAGGACTCATCGACGACAGACGAATCACCAGGCAGAGCTGTTCGCTCTGCCGGGGGTTATATGAAGCAGCCAGCCAAACGATCTATGTAGACCACAATTGTCACTTCTCACAAGTAGCGCCACTCATCATGCAAAGTATCCGACTGTAGTACAACATATGCATTGACTTCTGATACGTACAAGTCGAGTTATGACAATTTGACATCCAAAGTGTACTCTTGACTTCATGAACTAGGATAAGTGTGTTCTCGGGGAAAAGAATTGATGCTTTACGAATCCTTCATACAGTGAAGTGAAACAATGATGCCCGTCACAGCTTCTCAACGAAAGTATCACTCTGCACCAACACATTACTGTGCAGAAGAGATCTAGGAGGAGCGTCCAAGCTTGTACTGTTCAAACAGGGAACAAGCCTCCGGAACAGGGAGGGAGGGGAATTTAACCGTTCCGTGTTCCTCTCAGCCGCACCTTGGCTGCAGATGCGTCAACTGAAGTATCGTATCCACCCGCGAAGTCGGGATTAATCACTTCCATGAAGATATCTGCATCAAGTGATCTGTCTCAGCTTCGTGTTTAAGCAAGCAAGTCCATGAAGCCATAGATTATATTCTCTTGTTTTGAGGGTAACGCTTCAGTTTCTACTTTCTCGTTTCGCTTCTGTTGAGATACAAACCTTTCCACCTTCCTGAATGGAGATAATATACCAGTACCTTAAACGTTACGTTGCGTTAGAACTTTGACTTCACGATTTCCGACTCCCTATGGTGGACTAGATTTGTGGAGTGATGTTTCCCCGCATTATTTTCTTTTTCGCGTAGCCCTTCCAGGGTACAACAACGCGGCTCAAAACCCCTGTTCTGTGAGCGAGCCAGGCAGACGGCAGGTACTCGATCGGTGGAACTTGAATATGGCTTACGCCAAGCTACTATCGGTTGATAGAGGGGTAACGTACTTTATTTAGACTTCATAGCAACAAAATTTTTGTTCACCGCAGTTGTGAAGCAGCCAGCCAAGCCGACCATATAAACCACAACTGTCACTTCTCAGAAATGGCGTTGCTTTGGGGGATCTCACAGCAGTCAGTCGCTTGCTATGCATGCCTGTGCACTTCTACTGACCAATCCAATCTCTAGTTAACACTGCAAGCTGTTCCTCCGTGTTATCAAACATCGAAATTTCCCAACTAAGCGAGCCGAAAATGCGCCAACGACATGGGGAAATTAAAGCTATTTCTGAATTTGTTTGATGTGGGCGTGGTATCAAAGCATCGGCTGACTTTTTTCAAGTCTTCTCATTTATGAAAATGGAAAATAAGGCGCTGGATATTATGGTTGTGCTCAGCCGACGCGGAGTATGCTGAGGTAACTTGATCCTTTGGATATGGAATAAGCAAGAAGAACCAAATAACAAAGAAACGAAAGAAGGAATGAGGGTTTGAGTGAGTGTCATTCATTCCGCAATGCAAGTCATCTGCTGAGTTCCCCTCCTGCCTGTTTTGCATATATAAGTCCTACGAAATCCCCTTTCTTCGTCATTGAAATCATCCCCTTTATATCCTAACACACCAAAGGACCAAACCACCAAACTCCAACTTCAATCAATTACCAAAATGAAGTTCCAACTTGCACTTGTCGCCCTCCTCCCACTCGTCTACTCGCTCCCAGCTGGTGAGCCCGCTCCTGAGGCCGGCTTCAGCGATGCTTCACCAGCCGCTCTCTTGAAGCGAGCTTGTAGCTATGCCAACGACTGCGAAAGTGAAGTAGGGATTTCGGCTGGTAAATATGTACGTTATTGGTGATCTTCACCATCCCACCTTATTCGTACTGGAAGGCACTAACTCAGCTTCTTTTGCAAGTGCGGCTTCTGTAAGCAGGTCTTGGGCTCGTATCCTGGTGTCCATCCTACCTACATCTTCCAGTAAGAGATTCGCTCCGTCTTTCTCGTCTTTTGTTCCCGAGTCTCATCGCTAAACACACAAAAGGGTAAACGGCAAATCCTCTGGCGATACTTGCTGCTCTTATGGAGCATCCAATAGCTGTGCTGCCAAATGGCCAAGTCTGAACGGAAAGTACGTATTTACCATAATGATTATTCTTTAACTTGTTTACCCTAATTGTTTGTGTTAGTCTATTTTACAACTGCAAGAATACCGACAAAGGATACTGAAGGTGGTGGTGAGTGTCTGCTTGAAAGAGAGCAAGACCGAGATGAAGGCAGGGCTTGGGGGTTTACTTTTGCTTCCTTGAAGGTGTCGCTTATTTGACAGTCTTTACAAGTCTTGGGGATGCTTTTTCATAACTATATAGTGTTTATGAGAATGAAAATCCATTGTTTTAAATATTTCTTCTCCGCCCCGGTGTACACGTCTACTAGAAACGAGGAAAGCCGCACCGCTGACCGCTCTCCTGGATCTTTTTCCTGGAAGTAGGAAGTTTGTTCACCAAGGCAATTTGCAAACGATCACAAGACAGATATTCTCAACAGATAGGCGAGTTGTCGTGACCGTCTTTTCACATAGGCTGCTGCGTCTGAACCATGCCAAAAACTCATTCTTATTACTTCCCCTCATCCAGTTCCATACGTAACAATGCTATGACTACTAAGCTCTAGTATACCAAAATCATCCTTTTTCGAAATTTGCCAGAATATAAAGTCCGATTCACACTCTCCAGAAACTTCAGCGCCATCATGCAGGTGCGGAGGCAGTTACCTCAACAACACCATAACCCTTGAACTTCCGACCACTCTTGTAGGTGCCCTTTACTGTGACATATCCTTCATAAGCTGGGGCGACCTTGCCCGCTGCAGGTAATTCTTGATCGGGGCGTACGCTAGAGACGTGTAATATAGTTCCGTCGTTCAATTCTAGGACCCAGTCGAGCGGGTACATGACCCCCGACGCCTCGGAAGTGTAGGAGTGGTTGGACGGCTGTATAGACGCTACGGGCAAAACTTTCTGTACTCCCGCTGCCTCTCTAATAGTTGCAGGTCTTCCCAAGCCAGATGTCGTGTTGTAGCTCCAGATCGACATAGGTGTGACGTCTTCACCAGCCTTCCCGCTCTCAATAAGAAGTGCGAACCACGTCCAGCTCGGTGGGGCTCCGTTCCACTGTCGGTCGTACCAAGTCAGAGACTTCTGCGCATTGACAGTAACTTTCGTGCCATTGAGAGAGAGCCAGCCCGTGGTCTTTCCGGCAGGCATACTCCATTCATTTACTACAGAACTAACGCTCTGGAAAGAGCCGAGACCACCATTCAACAAGACTGGCGCAGACAACTCGAATGACAGGTCAAACTCGACTCCAGAAACACTGCTCCATGTTCGCATCGCGGGATTGCCGTCTTTGGTGCGATAGACCCAAATCCGTAATTAGAAAAGCTGGCGTTGAAATCGCCGTTGTCCGCGTACAGGTTGGTAACGTTGGACAGCTGCGTAAACCGTTCGTACTGCGAAGGGTCCGTAATGTCCAGCACAGATGCTTGGTACCCCCCCAAACCCGTATGTGAAAGGACCAGGTAGTCGTGACTGTCTGATGCATGGATAAAGGAGGCCCACCAGAAGGAACCTGGGTCTTGATTGGATGGAAATTTGGTTTGAGATTCCGTCAAGTTGTACAGAATAGGTAAAGAGGTCTGCGCAAACTCATGTCAGTTATTTCAGATAAAATGTAACTCGTCAAGGTACCCTGATTACGTACTAGTCCATTAAAAAGGAGTCCATCATTTTCAGGTATGAATGTCACTGCCTTCGTCAGGAGTGGGAGAAAGACGAGGATCGCTGCTGCAAACATGGTGGAGAGTAGATTATTGATGAAGTGAGATGGTTGAAGTGGTTGTTGAGGTAGCTTGGTTGGTGAAAGTGAGTATTTCTTGATGTAGAGCTTTGGTTGGCTTCCCTCCGCTACTTAACTTCAGTCAAGAGATGGGCTCATATCAAATTTACAAAGTTGTATTGACGATCCTCTTGAAACCAGCCTCACCGAAGTGAGTCGGTGTTGGTCTTACTGAACGTGTAGGGTTGGCTACCGCAGCCAAGCGACGATTCTGCATTAGCTACAGTCCGTACTTGCAGCCGGAAACATGCAGATTGAACTTAATCTCTGGCAGCACTTTCGTGCCTTTCCTAGTATTTCATTCATGAACCTCGCTCTTGGGGGCCGCTACCATAAGCAGGCAGATATTTCCGACCCGAAGAGCCCGTGCCACACCTGTGCCACAAATAAGTAAGCTTATTCGGATCAGAAGAGCCTTTTTCGGACATGAAGAGCGAGTCGGACCTGATGACCCTGTTCGGCCCTGAAGAGCCTTGTGCTTTCGGATATTACTGAAATGGAGCCTGAGCTCGTAAGTTCCAACCACTTACAAATATCAATTACTCACAGAGAAAAGTGTCAAATTTCCAACCAAATTCCAGTATGCGGTCTGAACAACTTCCAGTTAGCGGTTCGAAGCTGTCGAAGCTGTCGAAGCTATTTTAAGCCACCCAAACCACAGGTATCTGCTTGCTCTATCTCCCATTTATCAAAAGTCCTTGGATGGAATATAGATCTATACGGGTCAACCTGTGGCATTTCTTGCACGGTTAAGGAAGTTTGGTATTACGGATGTTTAAGGATTGGGGCTTAGACAAATGTACTGCACCGTGTGTGGAAGTACAATACGTGTATAGTCCAGGCGGTATCCAGGCAGTATCCAGGCGGTATCCAGGCGGTATCTAAATGGTACCCAACCACTTGGGTATACGTGCTAGTTATACAACCACGACGCTGGATACCCTCTATCCCCTTTGAGAAATCTTCTTGACCCCTCAGTCCGGGTGCGAAAAATCTAGCTAGATGTGGGGAATAAGTGCGTGATTTATATTCGAAATACCGCAAGTTTTTGTCTGACTCGATTGCTGAGTCTCGGCAATAGAGATCAACGCGAACGGAAGCTGATAGGAACTCCAAACTTGACTCTTAATAGCCACCGGTATCTCCCTCTGAGCCACTACTGGGGACTCATAAAGATGATCATGACCACAACTGCGAATCTTGGATCGAGGCTCCTTAGGATTGACGAATCGACACTACCAATCACCTTTCGAGGTCTCATCATCCTTGCAAGGGTTGCTGGAGTTCCCTGTGTCTGGATAGGCTCTCCGTAGATTACCCAAGATTCTCCGGAAGATTTGAAAATGGAAGCGTCACTCGTGGGTCGAGTTTACTCGTCTGCTTCTTGCACCGTTGCCGCAGCCGCATCCGCGGTCATCGAGTGAAACCACGTAGAAAACCAAATTTAAGCCACCACAGACTTCTCTCACGATGCTTTGTCCAAGATATATATACGAGAAGAGGATGACGGTGACGTGGATACTTCCAACAATATCTTTCCACCATGACAATACTTTAAAAAGCTAATCGAGCAGGAGATTTTATCAATTCGCAGGTCGCCTTTTCGCATACAACGAAATTAAGATAGCATTTCCTCGCATATTTTTTAATAAGGATCTCCGAGCCAAGGTAAAAGATAGGTCGTGTCGGCGAGATGGGATTCATGCTGTTTTCTGTACCTGGTGTCCCGCGAGAGATTGGGATAAAACGACGCTGGGAGAAATTGTAGACGCTCGTCTTTGAACTATTTTTAATTGTATTCGAGAGATCTAGTATGTTAAGTACAAAAGTTTTCCAAGTTCCCAACGAAGATCAAGCTGGAAGAATGATACGTCGAATCTTGGGCATTCAGGGACTCTGTACACATACCCCGCACTTCCGCGACCTCGGGCGCCTACACCACTTGCCACACTCTACCACCAAAATACCCATTGCGCATTACCTCTTGTTCCCGATTCCCATCAAGAAAGCTGCCCTCAATACAACCCCAAAGATCAAAATCAGATAATTGAACCACTCCTCGTTCGTCCATCTCACGAAATCCAGAGATTGTTCCGGAGCTACAGAGTAAATGCCCCACAAATGACCAAAATCGCAAACCAGCATAGCAGCCACGACACTCTTCCACACAGAGTAATCCCTCGTAAGTCGCAACGTAATGCCCTCGTTTATCGCAAAGAGAAAGTAGAGAGCGCCGACATCCGCAGCAAGAAAATCGATAGCGGGCGTGGTGGCGTAAGGACGATCGGAGTAGATGGATGCTGGTGCAGTCCTAATGAGGAATTGCGCGGGGTCGAACAGACAGAGGTAGGCGCCGCCTAAGGCGAAGATGGGCTCCATGTATAGGAAGAATATACGATAAGGTAATGCGACCTTGGAGATACGGGGATCTACGTATGAGGAGGAAGCCATTTTGATGGGTGTTGAGTATGATTGCGATGTTTGGTTGATTTAAAGGATGGAGATGGAAGACAGTAGATGTATCGGTAGGTACGTAGTAAGACCTTAAGCGCCGGGAAACTGTAATTAGGTAATCTAAAGCTTCAGCGACCCCTCCTGCCCCCTTGCTTTTACTTGAGCGTTCCAAGTCGTGTGAGTGAATTGACTGGCATATGAAAGGTGAGTCCCTACCCTAGTGCTATGTACTCAGTCGCTGCAGGCCTTGTATATTTTCGTGACCCGTTCGCAAACACAGATTAAAGACTATGCAGATAACCGATCAAGATCTCGTGATGTCTACTCGACTCAGCTGAAAAGCCTTCCTTATGTCGAATGAAAAAGTTCCGCGACATGTCAAGCTCTTCCATCGACAGCAGATGACCTCAACCACAACCAAAGAGCTGAACCACCAAAAAGGACTTCATAATATTTCCGGCAACGTTGAAGTCATTACCTCCAATCAACCAGCGTCTCTAAACGAGTTTTCGAGCTCAGAATCTCCTCTTAATGAAATGGAAAGTGCGATGCTGTTAGTAAAGCTATAGGGAAAGTTCGAGATGTCGAAACAAGCAGTACAACCTTTCCCGTCGACAACCAAGATACCCAGGCCATTGTGTCCATATCTGATGATTTTGAAGGGGAAGGCAACTCGTCGGATGATGAGATCAGCGAAAGATATTCGGTATCAAAAGATTCATTGAATGATAATCCACTCAACGAGTTTGGAAACCCTAAAAGCCGAGCTAAAGACGTGTTGTGGTGGCCTTCAAAAGTTGGTGCCAATTTACGAGAAATGAGAGAGCTGGCACAGGCGGAGGATATCGGGTTTTTGGGAGAAAAGGCAACGAGAAGATCGGATTCTAATCTGTGCATATTCTGCCGTTTGTTTTTTGATACGTGGAATGAAGTGGTAGAAACATTGGACAACGATCATTCCATCTGGAGCCTAAATGCACCGTATCACGAAACTACTCAACGAATTCAGAGATCAGCATCTCGAGGATGCGAACTATGTGCTCAATTTTTCATCAAGCATCAAAAGCGAAGTGAACGGTCGGACAAGGACTATAGCTTCACTGGAGCACACCTTGATTTATATCATGCTAAGACGGTGTCACCCATGACAGGATCAGTTGATGCGTGGTATCTTGTGCTCAAAAACAATACGGAGGGAAGATTTCGAGTTACGCTATTGGTAATTCCATATAAGACGTTTCCGTCACCCCTACTTTCGAACATGAATCCTGGATCAGACCATCCACCAGGGGGTGTCTTAATTCATTGGCCACCTTCGAATTGTTCAAGTAATATTTGAACATTATAAATTTATATACTCTTAAATATAATTAGATATATCTGATTATTCAAGTGAAGTTTAAATATTAGAATAGTTATATATATGATTATTCAAATAAAATTTGGATATTGAGAATATCGAGGTTTGAAGGTGGCCGATGAGTTAGTACACCCCCCTGGTGATCCTCTTCACAAGGAGTCAACGGACCTCGATGATGGTAGAAAATCCATAGTTCTTGCTAGAGAATGGTTCAAGGAATGTACCCGAAACCACAGCACATGTTCGCGTAGGAGCAAAATAGTGCCACCGACTCGACTGCTCAGAATCGACAAAGGGAAGCTACGCTTGTGTCTGTCGGCGGACTTGGAAGACTGTTTCGCCTACGCAACTTTGAGCCATTGCTGGGGGAATGCCAATATACTAAGACTTCTTAATAGCAATGTTTCTCTGCTTCTAGAAAGTATTCCTTACGAAGATTTATCAAAGACTTTTCGTGATGCCATTGAGATTGCTCGGGCTATGGGATTTTCCTTTTTGTGGATTGATACACTGTGTATTATCCAAGACGACTCCAATGACTGGCAAAGGGAATCTGCGTGTATGGCCATGACTTATGGAATGTCCAGTTTGAACATTACCGCGGGACTATCATTCAGTCCGATTTGACGATGGAAACGCTTGCTACACAATCACTATCGTTTGACGTAGTCTCTACTTAACTCTTATATCCGCGATCATTCATCACTTGGCGCGTAGAATGACTGCTTAAATGATACATCAAGCAAGCCGGTACAAGTGGAATATGAATTGGTGATTGTCCAAACGGAGGAAAATTCTACATATCTGGATCTTCCCAACTAATAACAGCCGCCTAGACTCCGAAACAATATATAAATATATACAAGAAACACGGGCACCGAACTTTCTCATAGTCGCAAAGCTCCCAAACGCCACACTGAAAAGACACACCAAGTCTAAATGCCCGAGTCAAACTCAACATTCCAGGGTTCATGCGTTCGCTCATGTTCAAACCAATAGTTCCATGCGTCGCAACCTGGCGCCACCGGGGATAAATCAACCTGCGTTAGAATATCCGACTTTCTTTCTAGGAACTGCAATGCCAAGCCTTCACCCACATGCCATGCCTGGTAAGAAGAATTAGCCACTTTCATTTCTACTTTCATTTCCACTTCAGGAAACAAGACGAATACAGGATAGGATAGAATACGTGAGAACTCACAATATGACAATGAAGCAGCCAAGCACCAGGGTTATCAAGCACAAAACCAATAACTAGATATCCGGCCGCGGGTAACATAGCCACGTCGCGTCGCGGTGGATTCACGAAATTGAGTTCACTCTTGTCGGTGAAGTTGCAGTGGGCTTTTTGTCCGAGGATATGGAAATCGTGGCCATGGAGGTGGATGGGGTGCGGGATAGGGGCGGCGTTGACGATAATCCAGAAGGTCCACTGGTTTATTTTATCAGAGGGGGGAGAGAGAAAGACGAGAAGGAGCGGAGAAAGGAGAAAAGAAACTTACGGAGTTGGCTGCACCAGAGAGTTCGATGATGCTCTGATGAGGATTGTAGGATGTATTCCCCTGCTGCACGAATTGGAGAGTGGGATTATCCCATTCGACTTTCATGAAGGTGTTGTCTAGACGTGCGATTAGCCAAACTCACATTATTCAAGTCGTACTAAGACGGTTGACTTACTGATACTCCACGTGAAAGGGGCCGGTGCAGGCGGATTGGTATGGCTTCCTGGGCCGGTAACAATCATCTCCTGAGCAATCGGCCAGATGAATTTCTCCTCCGGTACGGCCTTCTCGTTCCATGGCACAAGGTCTGTTTCATCGAGACAGCTTTGTGGCAGATCGTATGACTCTGAATTAGGATGAGCTAGAGAAGCACCTTGGTAGTTGAAGATAGCTTTGATAGAACCATTATTTAGATTCTCTCCGCATCCCGTGGCTTCGGTTGTCGGTGGTTTAGGTATGATCGCACGAAACCAGTAATTATCGATTTTTTGATCCATTGTTATGATCACGTCGTATCTCTGGCCAATAGCAATAAATAGAGACCGTGTGGTATAAGGTTGGATTGCTACAAAATCTGTTGCGATGACCGCAAACTCGTGGTTGTCCAGCGTTACTCGGAAATGGTTATCGACGCTCATATTGATGAGTCTCAGTCTGTACTTGGCACCCGGAACAAGTGCTGTGACATTGTTGTAGCACCCAGCAGTCTCACCGTGGTTCATATTCGTCCCGTTAATGAGACCATTATCGGCGTCTGGTGGGCCGTTTTTGACAGACATCAGCCCCGCTTCGTAGGAAGATTGGTAGTAGAAATCTGTGATTGGCATAGGGCCAAGATCATAGTCGTAATCCAAGGCTGCTGGTCCATTGATTACCACAGATCCTAAAATACCATCTCCGTATTGAGCAGCATGATGGGAATGATACCAAGAAGTCCCGTGTTGGGTAGCCACGAACTTGTAGGTTTTGGATGATCTCGGAGGGATAGGGCATTCAGTAACACCGTTCACGCTGTCTCTATTTAGCCAAGTTCTGCAGAAAACCGAGTGGTCTTACCCATCCATAGCATTTGTGTTCTTTTGATAGATTCCGTGCCAGTGCATACTCACACTGAGTGGGTGTTAGTGTTTAGAAATTCATAAGTGTTCAGCTTTCTCACCCATCGTTTTCCATTTCGTTCACAACAGTAATTTCTAGAGTATCACCCCAATCTATCAATTGGTTAGCTGATCCCTAGTAAGACCCTATCTTTGTACTTACTCGCAGTAATCGTTGGTCCTGGGTAACTACCGTTGATGCTGGATATGGCACGTCAGCTGCAGATAGGGCGGACAAGATAGTAGATGACTTACACCAACATCCACCGCGGAGTTCCATCAGGGGCCATGGTTTCATTGGTAATGATAAGGGTATACTATTCGTTCGTCAATAATCATATACGTTTCGGAGCAGGTCTTGGGTGCTTCTTGGCATGAAGGTCATTGAGGTGATGAGACTGAGAGCATGAAACGTACAGGGACAATTACACCCGTATTTGGCCATTTAATCTCCGAGTCAGTATCTATAGAGTACTTTTCATCCCAGCAGTTTCGAGAAGAAGCACTGTTAACACAACCTGAGGTCGAGTTATTGTTTGAAGATGCATTTGACGCCGTTGTTCTCTTTGCGGCGGGTATGGAAAATGCTAATATTGAGGGTAAAAGAAATGATATAAGTATAACCTTAGGAAGCAACATGATGAGCTAATGTCGAGAATTGGGTTTGGTTTGGAATAGAACGACTGCGGTTTGGAAGCAACCAAGACAAGTGGGTGGCATCTTCATTTTGGCAACCTTATGGTAACCAGCGTATAAGTAAGACTAATTGTAGCTACAAAATGCACGACTTTCGGTCCCTTGACCTTGAAAACTTCATCTTCATCTTCGTGCGATGTCATTCAAAGGCCGGCTGAAAAGTCTTCTCAATAAAATACCATATGTGGCCCGGCTCATGATCGATATATACTTATAGTCGGTTAGTGGAGTCTAGACGGACCACTAAGCATAACCGCATCTAATTGAGGTATTATATAAAATTATCAGTCCGCGTGACTATGATTCGATGAAGAAACTTAAGCACACTAGAGTCAGAGTGACAATTTTCGCCGGGCCTGTCCCAAAAGAAGTTTTCTGGGGTTAAAGGATGATCTAGGGAGGTCTCCGGAAGGTCACCAACAATTGAAAATTTCGCGGCAAATGACGACCCACCGGCGTTTATAAACACAGGGGGCGTCAGATACGTGAAAATTGTGGCTGTGTGTTGGAAATGTTGGTTTGGAAGATGTACTTGTTCCTTTTCCTTGTCTTGTTTTCGCTCTGACTTGCACTTGGTCCAGCGAACAATAGGTACATAATCTAACCTAGTAGACTCTGACTCCACGAACTGCTATCTGTCCAAAATAGGCAGGATATATATACCAGCGGTATCTTGAGATTTGATATGTCTGTTCATCGGCAGCCAGAAGTCAGAAATCAACAACTGCGGCAGAAGTGAGCAAGTGAGTGATTCAATTCGCTAGGTTAGTTAAGGGCATGAACGAACCGCGCACGTATTGTATTGTCCTGTATATATCGTATACAATGTTAAATAATACATTAACAAAAATATTTCTTACTTACACTCATCCAGAACGAGGCTCTTCCATACCATACTAAATCAATACGCCTTCAGCGGCATATATGTATATATACATACACAGACCCTATCACAAACCCCTTGTCCATCAATCTACGCACCTGCTTCACTTCCCTATATTCACAGACACATTTGATGGGAGGAGATGAGATGAGATTCACTTCAATCAAGCAAGCCATGAAATTTTCTGTTGTGCTGTTCTGTTCCGTTGAATTCTGTTCTGAAATAATATCGCTGTGGTATCCTATGCCATTATGTCGGCTTCCCTCATCGCTTCTAATATACAAGATCCCATATGAATAACCGCTCTCATTCACACATATTCAAACGTGAATATGCATCCGTCTCTTCCATTCTATCAATCAATCAATCAAGCCTTGGTCTAAAACCCCCTCTAACCCCCAGAGTGAAATCTTCGACCAACCGACCAACCCCAAGCACATAATATATATACAACCCCCATTCCAATCCAAAAAGAATAAACTCCCTAGGCAAATGTTGAGACCCCACCAAACCAGCCAATCCAGTCCGAACATTTGCCCATAATCATGTAGATGTCTCGTCATAAAGTCGTAAGTAATGTACAATTCGATCGATCGATCGTGTGCTCGCTTTCTTTCGCGCTTTTAGTCACGCTTTCTATGCTGTCGTGGGTTGAGGAACCTCCATCAGAGGAGAAATAGCTGGGGAGTTTTCAACGGCATCCTCAGCGTTCTTGATTTTGTCCGCAGTCGTAGTAGTAGTAGCCGCAGCGCCATCTGCAGCTGGCTTTACCATCTCTGCTGAGTCTTCCTTCCCATGGAAATCTGGGGTTTCAAGCACAGGCGTAGTAGGTTCACTCTCCCTCTCTTTATCGTCCGCTCCGCTCTTTGCTTCGTGTTCCCCATCCTCACTCCCAGATCCAGCCTCACGATGGCTATCCGGCGAGGCGCGACCCAGCTGCAGCTCCACGGGCGAATTTCGTCTCGAAGAATTCTGCGGAAAGCTAGCATTGACTCTCGCGGCAAGCTCATCATCTGTATGTTTCTTAACCGCGCCTTCTCTCGACATGGACTCAGCCATACTTCCGCGCGAGTAAATCGACGCCGAAGAAGTGTTTCCCGGTTGCACGATGAGGCGGAAGCGTTTGGCGTCTTTTTTCGCTTGCTTGATTTCCTCGGGTGTTGCGCCGGGCTCGATGATGGCGGTGTCGGAGGGGAGTTCGAATAATACCATAAAGCCGCGCTTGCGGAACCCTTTGTTCCATTTCGCAAGGAAGGATTTGATGTCGCCTCCGTACTGCAGATCTTTCCTTATTCTCGTGCAAATCTTATCCTTCTTCATCATCCATCCAAGGCGTCCGACCTTCGCAACATCTGCAGCCTCCAAGAGCGCGTGGTTGAATTGTGTCCATTCTCGCTCGGAAAAGCCGTACTTATTTAATTTTGGGACGAACGGGAAGCCAGAGGATAGCGCATCGTTCTTGGTGAAAACTGTTGCGGGCCTGACGCCAGGTCGTCGGGGTTCTGCGAAGGATATTCTGCGCGAATCTGGTCCTTGCGATCTTGATCTGTCGGAATATTCATTCGAGGTTCGTGGTGTGGTGGCGGTTGATCGTGTAGGGCGAGATTGCGATGTGTATGAAACTGTCTGCGAAGGCCCCGGGGGCAAACTCGTCGGGCGAGGTTTGGGAGCTGGTCCTCGGCGTCTGGAAACATAATGTTAGCTAAATGAACAGAATGGCGCAGGAGAAAGATGCTAACGTACGATTGAATGGAAGAAGATCTTGAGACTGCTGCAGACCTTGGCTTTCCGCGGGTCTTGGGTGTCTCTTTTTCGAGCTCCTTCAGTAAGTCTAAAGCTCCCGACATTTTGTGTGTGTGTGGTGTGTTCGTAAGAAGGTAGATAGGTATGTATTAGGTATATCGGTATGGTGGTATTTCTGTATGGAGCTCTGGAGCTCTGGAGTTATGGAGGTATGTAGATAATTCTTAGCTGGGGCGCGAGGATGTTTAAGAACCAAAAATTATATGGCGAACGCCCAAGCGTCAAGAGGATCAACAAGTGGATATGAGTGTGCGGTGTGCGGTGTGAAATAGCTAGCTAACTATTAAGTTTGCTAACTATGCGGTGTGCAGAAGCTTAGGATGGTATGATATAGAAAAAGTATGGGGAAAGATACAAAAGATATCTATAAAATATTGTGGTTTGGTGTATGCACAAGCCGTCTGTTCTTCAAAAGTAGAAAAGTCCGTTTTCAAGGGTAGATAGGTGGGTGGGGACAGGTACATGTACGTACGCTGTACGGCTGCAGCATCCACACAAAAATGGATAAATTTTGGTGACACGGTGACACGGCCGAACAGACTTAGTAAGAGACGAGTATAGAAGCAGAAGTACGAAGTATAGGATTGGAAATGTTGGTAAAGTCTAATTAATAATGTAGTAGCAAGTCTAGCTAGAGGACAGCGGACGGCGGACAACGGACAGGAAGTAGGACGGACTTTAAACGAACATGAATATACTTTCGGATGAGTCCCCTTTCCTGTTCCCTTTAACCTACCATTTACATTTACATTTCCTTTTTCGTGTTCGGAGATAAGTTGAGTTAAGCATTCTTGAGCTATTCCCTTGTGACACACTTCTCTGCCTCCAGCCTCTGCTTTCCTCCAGCCTTTCAACCTTTCTACCTTCATTGCATTACCACATCTATCAAACGGGAAAGCACGGCGTAAGCGATGATAGGCTGCCGCGGTCAGGGTTTGTGGCGGAGCACATGGGCTGCAAGGTATATTTCGTCAGCCCTGCTTGGCCCAGATTGTAAGCCAAGTTCAAGCCAAGACCAGAGTGATTCATGGACCGAAGAGTCTTCTCAATGTTGGATAAGTCAACTTTAATTCCAATCTGATCTCGGATAGATTACAGATCACCATAGCACCGCATGGAAACATTTGGAATCCAATCACCAACCCGGACCAAGCTGACTGTATCCTGTGCGTTGATACCAGATAGGAGATATCGGCGTCTATATTGGGGAAAGGGGGAAGGGAGGGAGGACCAGGCAAAGGGGTCGGGGTAAAGTATTGAGCTTGGTATGTTCGGAGATATGAGTGCACCAACATCCAACCCAACATCCACCTCTGCGAGCCGACCGAGACCAAACGAAACGAAACGACACGAAACGAAGCGAAGCGAAACGAACAAGTGTCAATAATGGTCCGCACATTGAAGGCAACAGATGATTTCATTACATACAAATCCGATCTAAATCATGCGAGAGTGAAAATTTCTCGTGACATTTGTTACTTTTTTGTCGATTTTTTTTCAATTTAGCATAAAAGAGTCATGCCATCGTACCCAAAGCTGGCCTTACGTCTGTACCACTCCACTTGCAGAGGACTCATTATTACCCGATGAGGAAATGAAGTGGAGGTGGCAAGGGGGAAAGGAGTTTAATAAAAGCGGAGCTCGGGACTGGGATGAGAATACCCGCAGGCACAGGCAGGCCATGCTTTTTCGCAGATTTCCTCACGGCTTTTAATTCCAATTCCAATTCCAATTCCATGTCCAACCGAAGCAACATCTCATAAGCATATCACACCACAATTCAGTCAACTCCGTGATTGCATACGAAGAGGTGATTGTTGCTTACGAAGTATAGACGTTCCTGATCTCCGAATTATCCTCGCGCATATCAAATAAGAGCTGACAAATGCTAAGGATGGCGGATGGCTCAGCGTACTAGCCTCACTCCGTAGCGTACCGGCTCGACGAATACTCGGTATAAACTTTTCTCGTGTCGTCGTCATGCATATATACATATAAAGTTAACTTTTGTATCAACGGCTCAAGTGACGAGAGGCTGAGCGACAAGATTCCCAGTCACAAGAGTCAAGAGTCACTTTATGATGATTCCTTACACAAACCGGGCGATGCATTCTAGGCATGATCATCGTGTTTTCATTCCATCATAACTAAATGCACATGTACATGCACATGCAACGTTGAAGTCAACAACAAGCTTTGCAATAGCAAGACATGCCTTCGTACAAGACTCAAAACCGGTGACGTGAATCCTTGGCAGAGCATGCAGAGCATGTAGAGCATGTTCGGATTTCAGACAGCACAACACTGCACTCACGTCTGCACGCAATGTAACTTTAAGCGAAAAAGAGCTGCAAGCCCTCGCGCATCAAGCATAAGCATGATCGCGTGCACGAGCTTGGCAGATCAGATAACAATTTCGCGAAGATCCACCGACGCCGGATGCCGACACATGAGTCGTTCCCTTTGGTAAGCAGTGTGGAGAACGAGGAGAGATAAGATACCCCGCATTCTCTCCAACTCCCATTCCTCAATTCCCCAATTCCCCAACTCCCCAACTCCCATTCTTATTACCCGTCCGTCCCGTACACATCCCGAGCGAACGAACGACAGACACGCGAGCGCGGGGAAAGCTACTAGCTACTAGCTACTAGCTACTAATGAATCGCATGTGAAGGAGGAGGGCCTAATTAATGCTGCACTACTTACTCGGTGAGTTACTCATACTGACACTATACTACGCTACACCATACCACACTACACACCACGAGTAAATAATGCATCTGCCTGCCTGCACCCATCTCTCTAATCAGTCCAATGCAGCACAATACAACTGAACCATGACTCTTCTTCATGCACAGCCACATCTTGCGGTGTACTCGCATCAACCCCTAAGCAACTAGCCAACGCTCGTGCGAATGAGACACACAAACGATATTAACATTTTCGCCGAGTAACATGTCTCGTCCAGAACGGGTTTCGACTACCGATTAGGGTATGCCATGTGATGGACGTCCCAGCTGGAGATCTGTGTTCGACTCGATACGGAGTACTACACATCTACTTACTCACATGTCCGGGGATAAGTCTCGTGATGCATAACATAACTTCTCTCTTCCGTGCTCCTTGCCGAGAGGACCCCAATATCGGGCCAGATCTCCGCATTCAGTGGCATTCCCTGCCCCTATCTGCCCTTGCTATTCGATACCGTCCTGTGCTGGGCATCAAGATACAGTATAGAGTTTCTGATCTTAGGTGAACGTACATTAATTTAAATTCGGCTCCTCTTCCACTCATTACTTCTACACATACCGAGGTCCTTCGGTAGTAGCATAGGGGATAAAATTATTTGATTTTCGTTTCCAAACAGCTGAGACCCTGACCAGGAGAAACGTGCGGGGCAAGTCCAAGTACAATACTGTACTAGCCGTACTAGTAATGCGGGGATTGTCGCAGATTCTGCAAGTCAAGAATGACAGATTAGGGGGATCTGCTATCGGGTCCACTAAGGTTAGGTGACAGACAGAAAACAAAAGGCTGAGAGACTAATTTTATTTTGGTCAGGTTGACGTGTTGCGAGAATTTTTGTTGAGGGATATTGTTGCTTTCTACTTTGACTTGCTGATCTACTGCCAAAAGTGCTCGCTCAACTGGATTGATTCTGACAAGGTGGAGACTTAGTGGTCCTGTCTCTCTCGCACTGAACATTGGATGCAAGAAAACACGCAGGACACGGTCTTTCTCTAACAGAGCACCAACGAACCCATAACTTATCTGATCGTCAACCAAAGAATCTTCTCGTGAAACAGCAGATAGTCAATGTCGCACATCCCTTGGCAGCCAGCGTCGCATCTGCAACTCGTTCGTGGTCGTGGGGACAAGCTTTCCTGTCTTACTTCGTGCATGCGTGTATTCGATAAGTGTCGAGAGACAGGAAGATCATGCTTGATGGGTGTTCAGATCAGAGGAGGGAAAGTTTGTTTATTGGTGATCGTCGGTGGTGAATCAGTTTCGCGCTGTATCGTGGATGGAAGGAAAGCTTGTTTGTTGCTCGTCGCTGATGTATCAATTTCATTGACGCAAAGAAAGCTTGTTTGTCTATTGACCTTCGTCGACGAATCAGGTTCTCGTTATTTCACAGATGGAACGTTGTGGGTCTTTCTTTTTCTGGCCGATTTCGGTTTCGCGGTCTCGGAACATCTGCAACTTGTAGCAATGTTGCTTGGGTGAATGAGGGGCAATCCGAGGAATAGCGCGCCAATGCTGGAGGGTGTTAGCCGCACAAAATTGGCTCTAGTGGCACTTGTCGAACCGTACCCATGCTACCTACGAGTGAGGTTGACGGCGGGACAGTGAGCAGCACTCATCATGCAAGCGACAGTGCCGGCATCTCTTACGATCAAAAGCCTAGTGGTACATCTCAGCATTAAATCTCAATATTTCGGAACAATTATCATGGCCCTTCTCAGCCTAGGCCTTGAGTGATATGTGTATGAGTAATACCTCTCCTGTATCTTTGCGTCTGGTAGAGCTTCGTGCATGGGAACTCAAGACCGCATTTCGCATCTTTCTTGTTCCTTCATCTCTATCACATGACCAATCCCAATCCTCTTGAACTTCCTATATACTCACCATAGTCCATAGAGGGCCATGATGTGTGTTCTTCGATGAAACCTGGGAAGGAATACCTAAGGGCTGCATACACGGAAAGTTCAATTTCACTTAGTGTCGGTCCGAATGGAGGGGGGCACCGTAATATCGAATATCGGATGATCTTGTACGTAGGATACTATATAGTAGGGCCTTATGCCCTTCCTAATATGAATCCGTTTTGATCACCTATATGTTGCCTGTGCAACCGTTTGAGTGCATTCAGGCAGTTAGGTGGCCAATGCGACACTTCGACTCAACACATGTTAATATGATGTTATCTATGGAAGCCCGCAAAGGCATCCCTTGCGACAACGAGCGTTGCGACCAAAAAGCAACTTTTATTTCCCCAGTATGCATCCCCATTGCAGGTCGCCAGTACTCAAGCGGTAAGTCTAGAAAGGCGTTCATTCAAGGGCATTTCAACCATGAAATCCAAGCAGATGGGTTTTAGAGAGAAAAAAAAACCAAAAACATTCACCCACCCTACAACGAGATTATTCATTTAGCCCACTCAGCGAATAGTTTCCCTTTTTCTGCAGTATCCTTGAAAGCACGTGTAGCTTCTTCCAGTTTAGCCGTACCTGACCACCCAGGCGGAAAAGTCATGTAGTTTTTAGTAGCAGAATGAACCTTCTCCCGGTCAAAA
Source organism: Rutstroemia sp. NJR-2017a BBW (assembly GCA_002946425.1). Taxonomy (NCBI): domain Eukaryota; kingdom Fungi; phylum Ascomycota; class Leotiomycetes; order Helotiales; family Rutstroemiaceae; genus Rutstroemia; species Rutstroemia sp. NJR-2017a BBW. The sequence continues at coordinate 54,519 of NJPT01000004.1, forward strand.
AGCTTATACTGCCCTAGATATTCGACCTGTGTACCCCACCTGGTTACTGCCATGGTGCCTCCATCCCTCACAATAAGAAGAACTAAGGCATTGGCATAGCATTCTGGTGTGAGGATTCGAACAGGTGAGTCGTCATCATGGCGACATCGGCCGTAGTCGGGGTCGTTGGCTGGGGGGTTACCCCAATTACAGTTAGGTGGTTTAAGGCGACTATCGGAAGCCATGATTATGTTGTTGTCTGTATAGCTGATGCTGTCTTTAGAAGGAAGAGTCCAGATTCTTTCATCGCGGATGTGCAGCTGGATGCTGGGATCCGAGTCTTTTGCTGCAACCCCACCGAAATGAAAATGGACATGACCGTTAGAAAGAGTTATAGGCTCTGTAGCGTCTGGTGTGCGAAGATTGCAGGCTGGTGATGTGCATTCGACAAGGCCAGCCGAGAGGAGGAGTTGACGCGCTTTCTCTATTAATCTGCGCTCGACGAGGAAACTCATATCCTTCACATTGTCAGTACAGGCACCAGCATTCTAAAGCAAATGAAAGACACACTGTATCAACAGTCAGAACGCCATATATATCGAGCATGCTGTTACCCCATAAAATAGAGGGGATATCGACGCTGTTCAATATATTCACGATTTCTATCATAGATTCATAGTATCGGGCTCGAAGGGTTTATTCTTAAGCACATTGTGAATCTTAGTACTCGAAGACGGTATGTTGCTTTCCGAGATATACGAAAATGATTTTTGGTGTGATTGGGGTACCCGGGGTACCCGAGACTGATGTTTGTCAGTTGAAATAGATTCAGGCGAGAGTGAAGAAAACTATTTACCGACAAGGCTTTGGCCTTGGCTGAGATGTAATAAAGAGGTATACGATTCTGAGGAATCACTCGAGGTATTATCCGAGAAAAACTAGGTATAGGTCTATGCATATTGGACTGTAGGAATAGGCTGAATGATCTGGTGTGTATTTGTTGTTGGAGATATGATCTAATTGAAGTACTGTACGTGAAGAAGTGGGTTCATCCAACCGTCATATCGTTTGGAATGCTTATTACTATCCTGCAGGCTGCAGCAGCCTTCCGTCAACTAATGAAAATTGTTTGGATCGGGAAATGGAGACAAGGGGTTTTTTCATTGAGCAGAAATAAGAAAGTCGTACGCAGAAAGACAGATTGCTTTCTGAAAGAGCCCACTGTTAGTTTGTGGAATCGAGCATACGAGAAAGCCTATGCTGCTTGGCTCGGACCTTAGGCTTCCTCAGATGTGGGGTTGATGGCAGGAAAACGAATCATGGAGATGAGGCAGGATTATTATGAGTTGGTTGCAAGACATCTAGCAACCATTCACTCACACTTTCACTGGCTGAGGCCCAAACGAGTTTGTGCTCCCTTCTGATGGTGACAAGGTGTCAAGTTACGTCTTCCTTCGCCTTCGAGGAGACCCTCTTCTAGCAACTGGAGAAAAAGTATGAAATGTATTAAGATCCATACCATGCTAAGAAAGGTATTTTAAACCAAATGAGTCTGAATGTCATTTACCAATATATGATATAGACCCCAAGTATTCGCACCTGCCAGAATAGATTGACCAACCTTCACAGCTCTCAGTAATACTATCAACATTTACAATTGCTCTGCCTCTGTCAAATTCTCATTAGTCAAAAAGTCCATGACAAGTGCAGCAACAGCCTGTATATCCGGTAAACCACCCTCGCTAGCAGAGAGATCGATATTTTGAAAATCGAGCTCGAATTCTTCCATCAGAAGGTCGGCTACCGCAGGGGCGTTCTTCAACAACTTGTTCGGTCCATCTCCTATCTCATTGGTGCGGCCTACATAGGATAGCCATGAGTCCAGCCGCATCAACTCCGTGTTCAGTTTCTCACAGTCATAGATTTGGTCGTGGACTTGGCGAGAGCCCTGCCACTCGTAACTATGCAGCAGCTCGAGTTGAGGGATAATGGTGTTTTTGAAGGCCGGGATCCGCACGCCGAGCCATGAAACCCCTCCAGCAATGACACCTCCACGTCCATTAACGGCATAGGCCGGATATGTCACGTTGTCGCTTCTCAACCAATCTTCAGTATAGCTGAATGACTGCCCAGTCCCAGGATTGGAGTTAGTGTAGACTAAAGATTTACCGTCTAAGAATCCCAGCAACGCTTCCAAGATTACTGTAGTAGCACCAACAAGGGCCGTTGTTGAAGGCACATCAGGAAAATTATGCCAGGAAGTAGCCCAGTATCCGTAGAAAATATCCATTTGACACATCCAGAACATACCAACCTTGGTCAAATCAACTGCTTTAAGACGAGCTTGGTTTCGTTCCTCTCTCTCATCTTGTCGCTGTTTTTGTAGTCTTACACGCTGCTAGCTCGCGCCTCAGAGCTTCGTCTTCCTCAGATGTCGGCTCAAGTGGTTGATGTACCTTGCCTGCAGGGTTATTGTGGGGATGTTGCGTTAAAAGCATCCTCGTAGGTTGTGCTTGATACGGAGATACAATCGCTCCTCGTTTGACTGATTCTTCAACAAGAGACTTGTCCCGCTCCATCTGAAGAAATTTTTTCGCGCCGTGCCTCTTGCCGCTCCCTTGCGGTGTTCATGCGATCTTGATCCTCCCCAGCCTCAGTACTAAATCTGGGGATGTCTCTGGGGATTTTTTGTGGACGAGCATCGATGCCGGTATCTTCTGGTTCGTCTTCCACCGTTGCTTGATATTTCGATCTTTGAGTTTCTTCGTTTCCCTCTATCACAGGTTTTGTTGGGTGTGGAGTTTTCGTTGGTCGCTTTGAATGCCTGCCCTTTGAAGCGCGGTTTTTGGTTTTTCCTCTCACAACAAGATCAGCATCAACCGAGGAACCTGCTGGCACCGCGATGATCCATGGTCCATCTTGTAATCTTCTTCCGATTGCACCTGGTGTGGTCCTTTTTAGGGCAGAATTATGGTTTGATGCGGCGTCAGCACGACCTGGCTTGGTCCCATCATTCTTCTGTTGATCCTTCGAATAGGCTCCCACACCGACCTTGGCTTCTACTTCACTGTTTTGCGCTCTTCCTTTCCCTTCTCCCCCTTTTCTGTGGCGAGGCTCAGACGGAATATCACCATATGGATAGAGTTCGGTGACTCGGGCTCCAGTTTGACTCTGGATCCATAGTTCATCTAGACGCCTCAGTGTTCTCCTTTGTTCGCCATGATAGAACTTCCCAGCAACCCTGCAGACCCCCCAGGTACGAGCTAGCCACCATGTTCTGACTATCCCACTCGAAATATACCCACGTGTTGCAAATCCAGATTGTGTCAAGTCCCCCATATCTCTGGGGGTAAAATGAAGTATAGGACCAAGCACGGGATGATTCGAACTCGTGATGGTTCCCACATCGCCCTGCATTGACACAGACTTTTCTTGGAATGAGCAGCTTATAATCCGCATTCCTGACATTAAGCCCATGACTATGATGTCTCTCATAGATACTTGCATTGGAGCGGTCACAAGATCCATTGGACATCTGTCCGCATCGTACTCCACCTCATCAAAGCGCACCGATTCTCCACAATAGCGCTGAATGACCCTCCAAAATGAAACCCACGATGCTTCCCCAACTTTGCGGCAAGGAAGAGGCGAATAATGTGAGTTAAATCTTGATTTTGTGTTGTGAATTTGTTTTCGAGGAAGTGGAAACCACGACAGACTTCTCACTGACCCCGAAGATATCAAGCCAGTGGATGCTGAATCATCAAGCGTCTCATCCTTCCGCCCATGAAGTTTCATAAGAGACTGAATATCATATTTCCCAGTCGCATAAGACTTAACGTGAGGATAGGAATCTGGCCATAACTTTGCATCTAAGCTGATCTGGGGAATGGTATACAGAACACGGAATCGAAACTGGGCCCACTCCCATTTGCGGTGGCCTTGACCAGGAAGTGGCCCAAAAACGACACTATCGCAAAGTCGAATGAGTTGTCCCGTGACGAAATACTATTGCAGAACTTGAGCCAGAGCTACGAGGAATGCGAACGAGGCTACGACAAGTGCCGCGACGGCCGAGATCGTGCTGGCGTCCCAAGCCATAGAAGCAAACCGGTGATTAACTGAAAACGATTTATATAGTTTTGATATTGAATATTATAGTATAAGACAAAGGATAGAGGCCTAGGTTGGGCGGATCTAATGGGCTGGGAGTAAAGTTCTCAGTCGAAGAGGAGCCGCCAGGTTGGCAAGTGCCAAGACGTAGCAAGCGATTCTAGGTGGGATAAGGAAAGAACAAGTACATTTTGCATAATCCATGAATCTCCAGTGGGTTCATCACGTTATCAACACTATGGTGCGGTACTTCGGCGACGGGATTTATACTACATAGAGATATGTAGGCAGCAAACCTACGTACCGGGTTGAGGTATGATTGTATCTATACGTGGGTTATGAATACTAACAGGTAGTCGCGAGGCAGGTTGAAAGGCACATTACCGCTATACCAGACCCTATTCATCATGTTCATAGTCTGCGCGGAGGTCTGCGAGGAGGCTGTCGGATTTGCTGCCAGTTGCAGAAGTTATTTTTCAGCTGAAGTCAGGCAGACCATATAGTACTACGCCATATGCAAGCCACTAAAAGCAACAAATGGCCCAACAGACGTGGCGGCTGACCGAAGCTCTCAAGTATTCGATCGGTGACCAGAACTAGGCTGCCCTGAGCAGGTTGATTGTCCTTAATTGTTGTCGGCTCACGGTCTTGGGTTCAAAATTTCAAATGGAATACGCCAATCTTAGGCGGCCCCACTATTTCACCCCGCTCGCTCCTCAGATCATGAGCCACTGCGAACAAGTCCGACAGCTAAAGCTGACAACATGATTTTGATTTTCAACCTCAAGCTTCATTACAACATCACCAGATCCTTCGCTTCAGAAGCAGCGCACCACTGGTAAGTTATTCCTATCTCGCTAGAGCAGCCCGTCGTGTGCTTTTCATGGCCCTCATAGTCACATTCACTCGCGAAGTTGGCTTCTGTTTCGTCCATTTGTCACTTTTGCATTTTGCTAACATATATTGCTAGCACGCCTAAATGCTGCTAGATTGATCCCGAATTGCTGGATTCACATCTCGACGTCTTGGACGCCCAACCTTATACTCTCAGTGTTACATAGCGGCTAGGACAGCTCTAGGTGTAGGGTGTGGTGTGACTTGCCCTACTAACATAAGGTACTGTATAAGATAATGCAATGCTTTGTCTGGAATGTCAGAGTATTTTTAAGGGGAAGAAGCCTGAAACGTACGAATTTTTCCCGCATCATATCACCATATCAAATCTTTTTCACGCGGTAGAGAACAAATGCCCATTATGTACTTTACTATGGGAAGAGCTACTCCTAGTTAATACCGACTGGGCTCTTCTGCATGACGATTTGACTATAGAACAGAATGCTTTATTACAAAAGCTGGATGCGGATCGCGGTCGAGTAGCTGGCTTAGACAGTCGCTTCCCGCCGGCTGTGCAGTGGAAATGGGAATGGAGGCCCAATGTCCCACCGCCGTTCTCTCTGAACTTCATACTGGCACTGGCAACCTCTATTCATTCTGTCAGTTTTTGTTTAACTCCATGTTCTGGCGAATGTAAGTCGACCCACTCTCTCAAATGACTGAATATGCCTCGCTCACGGTAAAAGCAGGTCCTAAGGTACCTCTGGTTCCCTTAACCGAAGAACAGAACGATGCTTGGCAACTTTCTCTCGCGAAAGCCTGGTTATATCGATGCGTTACCACCCATTCAAAATGCCAGTCCGAGAAATCCACGTGGGTACCAACACGAGTTCTCGAGCTAGGCAGCTCGAGCGACAAGTTTGTTCGTCTGATAGATACCAGGGAGAAGGTAGTGAATAAACCTTACGTGACTCTGAGCCATTGCTGGGGTCTCGTTGAGTTTTTCAAGCTTACCACCAAAACCCTATCACTTATGTTAACTGGGATCGAAACGGACACACTGTCCTCGACTTTTCAGGATGCAATACGGACCGCACAATTCTTAGGGGTGGAGTATTTATGGATCGATGCGCTGTGCATATTGCAAGACTCGAAAGAAGATTGGGAATTAGAATCTGCGTTGATGGGAAAGGTATATCGAAACGGTCTATGTAACCTCGCAGCGACGGGATCCAAAAACGGCGAAGGGGGCCTTTTCACAAATCATCGCAAAAGATATCCACCAATGACCAATCCATTTTCTATCATATCCTCCTGGTACAATGAAACCAACGATTGCTGGGATGTACGTTTATCCCATCTACGGAAGGGACATCTTCTGAGCGGGCCTCTACTTGATCGTGGCTGGGTGGTTCAGGAAAGGATTATGTCGCGACGAAATATCCATTTCGGATCCCAGCAGCTTTACTGGGAGTGTCCTCAACATGATGCATGCGAAATATACACCGAAGGTCTACCCGGTGACTTCTATCCACTTTGGGGCGAACTGCTTAACTTTAAGCATCAGATTGAGCCTATAGACGTCAATTTAGACGTTATTCCAGGTAATTCATTCCAACACTGGCAGGCAAATAAAATGTTGAATCTCTGGGCTCGAACTGTCTGTACGTTTTCTGAGTGTCAGTTGACGCGATCGGAGGACAAACTACCGGCATTATCAGGAATTGCCAAGGCGATCCAACCGTTCCTTGCCAACGGAGACTATTTTGCAGGTCTCTGGGGAGAAGACATTATTCCAAATCTTTTATGGTTCGTGGAAATTCCAGATTCGGGGTTTACAGGTCCACCGAGACGACCTCAGGCTTACAGAGCACCATCGTGGTCTTGGGCGAGTATCGAAGTTGGCAGAGTAGTTATGGGGTCTCGATCTAACGCAGACTATGGTGACGAGAGGAATCCAATGCCCGAAGTTCAGATATTGGATATCAGAGTCGAAGCTTTAACATCGGACCCAACCGGTCAAGTAAAGTCTGGCTCGCTACAACTATTTGGACCATTGATGACTGTAACAGTGACCACTGAACCTGGCTATGGCAATCGCTGGGTGATAATCAATAATAAGCGGGAGTTAAACTTGGAAATTCGTCCCGATGTCGCTAGTGACTGGTACGGGGATATTGAACTACATATTATTCCAGTCCAGGCACATTGGTATAATAAAAGATACAATTGTCTCTTGCTACAGCCAACCGGGCTAAAAGAAGGACAATTTAGACGGTGGGGCTGGATGTTTCTGGAACGTGGGCATTACAACATAGCGGATTGGGCAAGTGTTGAAAACGATGGATGGTTTGAATTTGAGGAGAATGATGGGCATGGCCGGTCAAGATTTACGATCATCTGAGAAGCTGTGTATAACTCCAACATTACTTATCCTCGAGGCTGTATTCCTCCGAGGGTTAGAACTTAGACGTTGTGATACGTTTCGTCACTCTAAACTTCCTATTCATCTCCCTAATAAGCCACTATACTAGGCAATAGTAATCAACGAGAAAGAGTCTGGAGCGGAAATAAAGATTAGGTATAATTATGAAGATAGCATTAACCACTCTTCGCAGGGGTCGGCATTGAAGGTGATAATTCTCGCCTAGCCTGTCAAGCCTTCCTATGATATCTCTTCGCTCAGAGTGCAAAAGTCTTTCACAGCCTTTCACCAGTTCAACATAGAGCAAGTAGAACACATCGAAGAGATGATCAGTTCTCAAAGATGATACGGGTCCGTCAAATCCTCTCGTAGAAGCTGTTAGTAACGAAGCATCTCACTATTCGGGAATAAAAATGATACGATTGATTAGAAACTTCATTTCAAGTTGTAAAGTAGTGTTTGATTTCATATATGTACTCTTCAATTTACTTCCTTACTAGAGGTTTCAATATTTCGAATTGGATCACAGGCTTACAAGCAGTCTCATCTGAGATATCCGATCCCTCACCCTGTTGGACTGCAGCGACTGGTATCCCCCGATGGCCACTTTCCATCATCAACACCATATTCCTTCTACTTTAGACCAAGCCATCGTCTGGAAAGTCCCCCAGATAGAATCACCTTCTGGATCTGATCCAATTTTCATACGCCCAACCCACCAAACTCCGACCCGTCCGAAAGATGCGTTCACAGCCTCAAAGCAGCCCAACCTGCTGCTTCGGCCAAACCATGTAATAACTCCAATCTTCTCCCAGCTGCTTGGCAATCGTATCCACAATATTCCTTCCCCAATCCCTCGCCCACCAATTGTATCCCACCCCTCTATCCTGTCCCACCGCCCAATACGCTACCAGTACCAACGCAATCGGCTCCCTCCTCTTCACACACTCAATGAACGGCGGCGCTGCCGCCCCCGGCCATGCTCGTCCCGGAAACATAGCCGTCCGTCTCAGATTCCTCCTCACTTTAAACGAAACGTCGTTATACAACGCTCGTGCTCGCCTATCCCTCAGACTCGCAATCTCCGTCTGCTCTAGCGCCTCAAGAAAGTCTTCCCCGTCCGCTCTCGGCGCATCGTGTGCGTCCGCCGCAACGACTTTCAGGCGGAGATGTTTCGCCAAATCAGAATTCAGCTGCTTCATCCATCCCATACGGTAAATCGCTACCGTGCCATTGAATAAGGAGAAGATAATCGGTAAGTAGTCAAGGAGTTTCTCCGACGGCTTATCAGGTCCTGCTTGCGCCAAGGGAAACGCATAGACAGATGAGATAAGGAGCCCGGAAAAGCCCAATGCCGCTTCGCAGTTTGCGGCGGTGATGTTTTCTAATGTCGGTCGGAATTGTAGCATTCCCTGGTTTTGGAACTTCAGCGCCGTACTGACATGCTGGGTTCGTTTATCCGGCTGTAAGACAGCGAGGTGCAGAGCTGCGAAGGAGAGCATGCCGTTGTAAACATACTCGTGGGTAGTGGCATTCTTCTTGACGGCTAACTCCCACTTGTTTTGGTCGTAGCGGTTGAAGGCCGAGGTAATGGGTTTGCTGGTGACGTTGACATAGTGGTGGAGGAGGGCGTCTGTTTCCTTGTGGATGCCGAAGGGCAAAGGGGGAATTGTGTCGCTGCTTGAACGGGGTGGTGGGTCCCGCTTTGAGGGGCGGATGTTGATGGGTTTAGAAGGTTTGACGGGTGGTCTTAACTCGAAGCTGTGTTGGCCTGGAGGGGGCGATATTACGGAGTTATATGTGCATTCTCTTTTGTAAGCATGACATCTAGAACAGACTGGCTGTTTCTCGTCACACTAGATTTTGCGTGGGTTATTAGTGGACGGTGCATTCTCAAGGTAACATCAAAACCAAAATATGTCAGTCTGACAAGAGGGTTTCGGGGTGGGTGAAAGCATCCGTATGTGTATGTGCCCTGTATAAAAAGGAATTATTTACCTTGACTCTTCTCAGTTTGCATTGACTACAGCCGTGATGTGATTTGATATGTGATCGTCTCGAAGGCATCGTTGACTTGACCCCGTAGTAATTGCCACTTAAAAAGTCGCTGGATCATTCAATCGATCAATTAATCAAGATCCAGAACCAAGATAACGGCTTTCGGGAATACGGTGTACACCGTTTCCGCAACCAGATGTATGTATGTAAGTATGTACGAAAGTCGATGATGTATGATGGCTGACTGTGACTGGCTGGAGCTAAAAACAACTTTTAACAACAGCTTAGCAACAGCTTAGACCTAACATAATATGACAGGATAATAACATGCAAGGCAATGTGGGTAAGTGGCAGGTGAGAGACAATAAGTGAGTAAATGGATTGAACAGCCCGGTCCGACCCGGATCGTCCTAGAACTTTATTATAAGATCAAATCGCAGAATGTAGGTGTGATAGGTCGCAGTTTGCGGCTTGCAGGAAGATTGACAGGTAAATTGGGTTCGAGAAATAGGTAGCAAAGATCTCAAGGAGCCCTATCAATCGCCATGTTATTCGCAGGCGGTGTTGGGGGGAGAGCTGGTCCATCTAAATCCCTCTAGCCGCGAAGAGGATAGCGAACAATGAAATGGGGAGATATTCGTGGGGAATAGGAAATAAAGGTCTGGAGTCGGTAACAAGTGGAGAATCTGAGCATGTAAAGCATGTAATAATTGATAAGCTCGGATTTGTTTCAACCTTGGAAAGAGAAATAGTCTGTGGCGGACGAATGATGACTCGAACATTGCCTTTCTCCGTGCTTGGGGGTTCATTTCATTTTCATAGACCGCACCTGAAAGTTGAAAAGACCCCGCTTCCCTAATCCTCTTTCTGCCTTTTGGCACCTGCACCCTGTCGTTGCATGCTTTGCATTCGCTTGGATGAGTCGGCGGGATCACGACACCAACAGATCTGGGTGTCATTGACCAATGAGCTTCAACGGCGTGATTCCACCCCGACAATCTTCCCAAAAAAGCATTGACCAATGCGCCGAATCCTGTGATTTGGCAATAAATGCCGGGTCGGTGCTTTCTGAAATTCTGGGTAGAATGCGTTGATTGATTGGGCTTCACTTGCTCATCTAGCCGTCTTCTTCCTGTTCTGTTCCTTTCGAGTTTGGGTTGCGCTTCAAAGCTTCATGCGTACTAGACTCCGCTCGAGTCGACATCGCTCACTCAATCCTGAGTACTGGCAGTCAATTCTCCGTAACTCGATACAACGAATATGCAAATATAACCTCATACAAACCTCTTTCGAAACGAAATCCAACTCCTTCCTTGCCTCTGCTCCCCCCTCTCTCCACAAACGCCACCGAATCCTCCTGGGAGTAGCCTGGAAACTGCCTAATGAAATGATGAAAATATTCGGTCATTATTCATCCATTGCCAAGATCTTTTGATTTACCAACTATTTCACATCAACAATTCAAACATCAGACTGTTAGATTTTTCGAGTCGTTAGTCCTTCGTCGTGATTAAGCTTCGAAAAATAACTTCCGAAACGCGTGTAAGGGGTATACCTAAATATAGCCCCTAAAGCAACAACACAGCTTGCGCGGCGAAACATTAACGCACTCACTGCGCCTATGCCTCCGTTTGCTCCCACGAATACGATGCGGTAAGGTTAGTCATGCTGACTGTCTAGTATTTCCTTCCAGAAGAAAACCCCTTCAAATATATCGGCACTTTTATTATTGCAAATCTTAACCACATCCTTCCATTACAGAACGCGGGCGCGCATCGGCCCTGGCCCGAGGATTAGGTCGGCCTTTCTAGGGATCTGGCCTATCACATCAACGTCAGCAGGAAGTCTAGAACTGTATCAAGTAATTGGTTGTTTCCCATGCACTACACGCTGTGTGTATCTCCCAATACCGTATTCCACCCCACTCTTCTCGCCATGTGTTCTGTGTCTCTTTGCGCATGGCAGCCTGGTCACGTCCCGGGCTTACCGGATTTCCCTGCACTTTCCCAGATGACCTTGTTCTCCAAGTCCGTTGCTATAGAAAGCCTGCGATAATCTAGCTGGAAAATGAGCTACCTTCCAGATCAAGTTGTGTGTTCCGAAGATCATTCCAGGGATCCATAAGCACTGTATATCTCGAGCCCACAGTATGTATTCGCCAAGCCTCGAGATGAGCCCCCATGTTTCTCACCTCATTGGTGACAGCAAGTTTAATTTGACCTCCAATGATCAAGATCGGACGGACCTTTCTGACGTTTGATAGCAGAGCAAGCAGGAATAACTGAAACGTAGCTAAATACTTCACGTGGTTAAAAAAGGCCCGTCTGCCTCCAGAAACGCCTAATCTCCCAGAAAGGATTCAACCCAGTTCTCAAATTTCCGATCTTCGCATTTGCCTTGCGATGCGCTATGCGCCGGGAGAGGCTGCTGCAGTGAGGTAGTAGGCGCGTCACATTCATCTGTCCATCCATCCATCATGCTGCCGAAACGCTATGCAATGTAACACATGGTTGGCTTTGAAATACTGCCACGTCTCTGATCGCCACGTTTGTAATGACATCCCATTACTTGACCGACAAATGAGCGCGCCCATGCTTGCACCTCTGCGCGGGAAGTCCCATTCAAGTATCCTATGCGTAGCACAATGTAACCTTATCTCGTGAGATGGAGTCTGAAGTCATGGTTTCCTATGCCCAAACGGTATGGAGAAGTGCATCTTGCAGCTGAGCATACGGCAATGCCCATGACTGCGCGTCCAGGTTTGAACTACCAGGATCCGAATCCCTGCGTAAACTGCGGAACAAACTCCATGATGTGCGAAATATGAATCGAAGATCATGCAAACCCTTTCCGGTTGCGATTCAATCGTAAGTTTCACACCAAATCCTCCCCTCATACACAAAACTCCACAAGACGTATGTCTCCCAAGCCAGATGAAGCTTGTGCATCACAAACTACTGTGACAGTCAAGCACCGGATCCTGCCTCAAGCACCCGGAAATCGTTCACCAGTTATCGCACGAGACTCCCGAAGCGGTCGTAATATTCCGCTCGAGTACCTAGACTAGTGGGTAACGATACCTCCAAGCATAACTTGCTTGCTGCTCTCACTGTCTTTGCACCAACCGAAGACTTGGAATTCAAACTTGGCCGCTATTGTCCCAGATCCCCGCATCACATGCACATGTATCAGAGCGGCTCCACAACGCGATGGGCGGGTAGATCCAGTGCTCGGGTGGGACCCGTTGAGCGAAAATTTCATTGCTCGTGCCGGGGTGCTGAGTTGACGTCTCTGAGAGATGAGATCAAGAGATCGTCAGTTGGCCAGCCTAGTTCCTCCACGCTTCTTTGGCCTTCGTTCTCCAGGTAAATGAATGCCTCCGTCATTGCATGGCTCGATTCATTTTGCTGCCTGAGATGACGGAATCATCACAATTTTGAAATTGGATTATTCCCGCACTAAACCAGGTGGCATCATCTCCAGCTACTTGGGCCGTCGTTATTGCATTCCATCTGGGTTTTCAAAATCCCAATTTTCAAGTCTGGTGTTCTGGGAATCGCTCTGACCCCTATCATTGCTGCCTGAAACAAAATCATATCCAGCCCTGGTAGAGCGATGTGGGCCCTATAAGAGAATGAGGGGTAGAGGATAGGACCTATGTGTTGTCGTAGCCGCTCAGTTGTCAGTTTGGGTTTGTAGTAAGATAAAGGCCGAGAAAGTAATACCGTCCAGTACTTGGCTAGAACATTCCAGCATGAACAAGCTGGGGAGTTTGGGAGTGTGGTCTGAGATGCCTCACATCCATACCCAATCGGTATACTGCTGGATATCCGGATTATGACGCCTTTCTATGGGTGCTGAAGAATAATATCTGCTCTTCCGTCAACGGGAACTGTGGCGTCGTTCCTCTACTCACCCTTTCTCCCTTGACCTCTTACCCAATGTTCTCAACATTCCATATCTTCGCCACCTCCGGATCTCCCTAGCAAGTGATATGGTGGGCGGTTGACAATCTTCTATCCAATCTGTTGCTGGTGAAATGGCACACTGGTGTTGATGTCGTTGTGGCAGTTGTGAATTTGAAGATCGTCATATTCCTCTATCATCTCATGTTCCTTATCTGACCTCCCATTAGACAAGGACTAGCTGCTGAACAGTAAGCTCAGCAGACCCAAGGCCACTTGGCCAGGTCTCAAAGTTTTGTACTGAATCCATTCCGTTCCTTCTGTTTACTACGCCTTCTTAAAACCCTTTTTTCATTTGACCCTTCGTCGTCACTGGTTGGCATCTCCCCACCCATTCTTGCTCGCTCTATTCACCGACTCTTCATGGTTCGTACTCGGAAGCCTCCTTCGCCATATCAACATTACCACCGTTCAACTCATCACATCTCCAACCATCCACTGACACTCCCATCCACAGCCCAACATAACTCGCCTTCCACCCTTCACAGCTCATCCTTCTTTTTCCCCTTCTCCTCGCCCACCTTCAACTCCCGCACATCTCCCACCTTCCCCATATCCCGTAAACCCTTCTTCACCAAACTCGTCAACATCTCAAACACGACCTGCGCCGCACTCAGCGCCGTCTCCTCTCCTACGCCGTCATAGCTCGGGCTAACCTCAACCACATCCGCACCCACAACATTCAACCCTTCTAGACCCCTCAAGATCCTAATTAGCTCTCTCATGGTCCATCCACCCGGTTCTGGTGTCCCCGTTCCCGGCGCCAAACCCGGATCCAATACATCGATATCGATACTCAAATATACTGGTACCTCAGTTCCGATGCGCGAGAGGATTTTATCAATGACACCTTGAGGTCTTAGGTCATCGATATCGTCTGCAGAGATTCGTAGAAATCCTTGTCGGTCATCATCGTCGTAGTCGGCGTAGTCATCTCCACTGAGTCTTGTTCGTAACCCGGCGTGGACAGAGGAGCCATTGAGAATTAATCCTTCGTTTGAGGCCAGCCAGAACATCGATCCGTGATTGAATTGTGCTTGCTCAGATGGCCAGGGAGAAGGATATTTGGCAGGGTGCCAAGTGTCGAGGTGAGCATCGAAATGTAGAACGGATATTGGCTGGGCGTAGAATTTTGACAGGGAGCGGAGAGCAGCGAGAGCGATTGAATGATCTCCACCGAGGGATATGATTTTCGGGTGAGCGAGTGAAGAAGAAAGAGGTTTTCGGTAAAGAAGTTCGGTATAGGCAGCTGCCATTTGTTCCAACGCTACAGCATTGTCGAGAGGCGTAACAGGTATATCTCCGCAGTCGAGAATACGTGCGAAGGACGTGTATGGATTGATTCCAGCACGTGCATTGACTGATAGGTTAGTATGTGCTTCTTGTGGATTTTACGGATAGCTCGGTTATGATGAGAGGAAGGAAGAAGTTGAGGTAAGCTACTTACATCCTCTGAACCCAGTCTGCCTTGCACTGGCAGCACGAATAGCTTTTGGTCCAAACCTCGCCCCTATGTGTGGTTGTATTAGCATTTGCAATAATGCTCCATCAGCACCACCTCCTGTCGATGCAGTCTTTCAAGCACACCCGCCCTTCCTCATGAGACGTATGCACACACATGCATCTCTGTTTTGGTTTTCATCAATGCCAGTGCTAAACAGCACTTTCAAGCCTTTCCTTCTTCTACTTTCTTCTCAGTTCTCCTCCCAATCTACCTTCACCCTCCGGTCCACCCTCTCTGTTCCATCCAAACAAGAAAGTCAAAGAAGAAAACGAGACTCACCAGGTCTATAACTAACCGCCGTATCAAACGGCACCCCTAAAATTCCAATATCAAACAACTCCTCTGGCGTAGTCAAGCATTTCTTGTAATCCAGATGTGCAAACGTCGATATCCCCGAGAAACCCCACTAACAGTATCGTCACTCGTTAGCCATATTGCTGCACGTAGTCATCCCCAGCTTGATTGGAGGTTCCGCTAGCTGAGGAGGGAGAAGCAAAGAGCAAGTAATCGAAGCTGAAGCTAAACCCATCTGTGTCCAGTTGCACTTGCTACGTTGCACTTTCCGAACTAGTTTTCGCAGACATCATCTAGCATCCGCAACCGGAGAACCTAGGTCCGTTCAATGTCTTACTTGACACCATCGTCTTCATCGTCATCGTCACCACCGAGAAGAGGAAGAAGACTGCGAAACTAAATGCAAATGCAAGAAGCAAAAGTATAAAAAGGCACCAGGGAAAGTAAGAGAAACCACAGAATCCCTTCCACTTCTTCAATTATCCATCCCATTAACCCCCCTAAGCCGGTTCTATACCCTACCGCCCCCTTCTCATGGCCCCCGAGAAGTTTCTCGCTTCGTTATAGAAAGTTGGGGAAGTCCGAACCCTGAGGGTTGGATTGACTTGGGATCGTCGTGATGCTCAGAGATGGACTACGGTGCAGTGCAGCGCAGTATGAATACCGCACTGTACCGGGGGAGATTCATAGGCAAGTTTCATATCCTCAGGTATCGCCGCATGGCCTCCGCCTCGCATCGCATCGCAAGCTGCAAACACGAAACAAACCCACGCAAACAAACCAATGAAAGTAGACAAACAAAACGAAGATCTGTCTCACTCACCTCGAAATCCCACAACCGCATCAATTGCTCCTTCGTCTTCACCTCGTTCCCCTCCCCATCATTCAAAATTCCCTGTCCGTGCCCGCTTTCATCCTTATGCCCCACCACGACCCCGCATATCAGCAGGAAAAGCGCCGGCGGTACAAAGCCGTTGGAGAACTTCATCGTTATTGTTCTTCTTCAGAGCTTTGTATATTTCGGTTGCTTCTTTTCTTGTCGAATATCTACTGGAGTAGGAGCAGGAGTAGTTTGAGGATAAATGAGAGTTTGTACAAGCAGTTCAGTATTCATAGACTTAAGTACCCAAAATGTTATCTAACTCCGTAGATGTACATGTAATAGGAAGGGCGTTATCGATGTAGATACAGAAAGATACTTAGTAAAACGCTTCACGTCGTATCAATCGATTCACTGTTACAGTATGAGTTTCCCAATGATGATAAGCATAATAATAAGAATTACACTTACCATTACATATGCTGGTTACCTAACCTCCCTTCTCCTTCCTACGAGCAATCATCAGTCTTTACACGTCCATCTATCCATTTAGTCATCTACATCTACCAGCAATCCATCCTATACCAGTCCTCTCTCCAACTCAGAAGTCCTTCTCACCCCGCAGCTCCTTGTACCTCCCCATCTCCAAATCTACCTACCAATCAACTGACTTGCCAATTATCGTACTATTAGACTTATTCAAGTAGTCCCAAATAGCAAAACCCGAAAGCAACCCCCAAAGCCAAACCAAATAGCAGCAACCCACCTAACCGCAACTTTCTCATCCCTTCAACGCTGCAACATCACTGCAGCATAATCTAATCTACCTACACATATACTTCATAAAATGTTTATATATAAAATTACAATTCCACCATCTCACCATTTTCCTCCTCCCCATCCAAAACCCTCCCATCCCCCCAACCCACCCATAGAAACCTCAACCCCATCAAAAACCCAGTGACATCACCCCACAGCTAGCACCTCCCATCATCTCCCAGCACCTCCCTTCACCCCAAAAATTTAGTTCGACCTTTTTCCCAGACACGGGATCTTCCCTTTGCTTTTTCCTCCTAGACCCATCTAGCACGCCGTTGAACTTCACGCGCCGTTGCGTTCTCCTTTTCTCCAAGCACCAAGCACCAAGCACCAAGCACCAAGCATAGTGTATCTAAGGGTCTGAGACCAGCGCGGGGAACTTTCTTAGGCAACTGTGAGCAATTTTAAGAGATCGGATCTGCTCTGGTCTGATCCGAATCTGATCTTACTCTGTGCCGTGCTCAGTCACTATACTATTAATCAGATCAATCAAACTAACCGTCGAATCATACGTTCTATGATGTGAATCAATCATCTTGATACTAATAATAATCTCGCGCTCCCGCCTTGGCAATATTCTTTTGTATGTATGCATGCATATTCAGTTTTGGGCCTCCCTTCTTCCTCTGATCCCAACCTAGAGAAATGATATTCAAAAAAGTTCTGTATATTGCATATTTACTTATACCCAATCGCCGGTCAGAAAACAGGGGGAACGGACTGATAGTTCAGAGTTAATAAAGTAGATGAAAATAAAAAGCTTCACATTGACTCCAGTCCACAAAATATTTCTCCCTTCTGCATACAGCTCTCAATGTTGTGTAAGTCCTCCCAATAAAAAGACTAAAACGAACTCGACAGCCTGTGGTATAACCTGTTCCGAGTTTCTCCTAAGAGGGAAGATGCCCATTGCTCCTTAATGTCTATCCACTCCACCCACCTTCCAAAACTATAAAATCGATCCAAACGATGGGATTGTGACATTGAGAATGGTTCCGAATGATGCTCTGCCTCTGCAGAGAGATATTGCATTTGAGCCAACGTTGACGTGTAATATAACTCCCGGCTCCATACGTCCAATGCATTCCTGAACTTCCTTCAACACTATGATCGATGAATCATGGATTGCGCAGGACCAAATCTAGCAAAATGTGACAACGACGACGAGGGTATGAGGGTGGAGAAGTCGGATTTATAGATTGATCGACTTGAAGGTATTTCAAAGAATTAAACACTTGCTATGTTTCTTCTTAGGTGCGGGTGGTTCTAAAGCTGCTACAATCGCCTGTCCAGGATGTTAGTTTATGCAGAGCCAATAAACGAAGGTGTAGTGTATACCTCATCAAACACATCCTTCAGCTTATATTGCGTGAGAGCACTGCACTCAACGTATTTCACCGCCCCCAAATCCTTTGCCATCCGTTCACCATCAGACTTTTCTACCGGTTTCATCTTCTGTTTGAATAACTTCTCCTTCACACTTTGATCGTCTCTTAAATCGGTTTGAGTTCCAACAATTAAGCAAGGTACACCCGGGCAGTGATGATGAACTTCTGGGAACCACTTCTCTCGTACGTTCTCGAAAGAGGCGGGGGAAGTAACGGAGAAGCAAACGAGGAAGACATCGGTTTGAGGGTACGATAGAGGTCGAAGTCGATCGTAATCTTCTTGTCCAGCAGTATCGAAGAGCCCGAGAGTATATGGCTCATCGCCGATCCTAAGAAATTCAAATGTCAGAATGGTGCTTCCCTCACATGCCATCAACCGGAACCCATATTGATAAGGCAGAAAATGTCGATAGAGAACGGCGATCCCTCAGTGTATGGATGTCGACTTACATAACAGTAACCGCATAGTTATCGAAGACAGTAGGGACATATTCGGAAGGGAATTTGTTCGTAGTATAGGAGATGAGGAGACAGGTCTTTCCAACCGCACCATCACCGACGACCACACATCTATAATTTGATAAGAAACATTAGCAATGAGACCATAGAGATATTCCCCGAAGCTTTGCACAATCCATGCCAGCTTGAGCATCGTCAAAGAACATGACGGGCTACATGACCATGAGATATGAACAAGTTCAAGTGGATTGATAAATGCAACCAAGTATGATGATACGCACTTTATTGTTGCGACAACCATTATTCCGATTGAGATGTCCCTATCTGAGAATTACTCTGACCGTAGAGCAGCTCCTCAAAACCCACTGTCTGCAACGAGTACCTCGGTGAGGTGGCTGAGGAATTATTGGACTGTATCGTCTATCGAAGGCTTCGGGTTCGGGGTAATTGTCGGTCTGCGAAATGCGGGTGGATTGGGAAGAGTGAATTGTAATCAATGCGAAGGACGACGACGATGGGGTAGCGAAGGATAACTGTCGTGGGTGATCGGTTGGATGATTGGAGTGATGGAAACCGGGTCGGTGGTGGTGGGTGATGAAGGGTCAATTTGAATTGGCTTGATTTGGGGTGGTTTGTGTCGTTGTCTAAAGTTTGGAGTTTCGAGGAGGTGAGGGAGTGGATTCGTGGATGTGGATGTGGATGAGCACACGCGCGATCAAGGACCAAGGAACCAAGGACCAAGGACCAAGGCTTAACGACCAAAGACCAAGGGACGAATTTCCCAAATTTCTGACTCCTCTTTATTCGACCCTAATAAGGCAGAAAACGGGGCAACAGAACAAAGTATCTTTCGTACTTCGGTAGCTGCAGAAGTACTCGGTATGTTTGATGGGAGCCAGGGTATTTATCTTCGGCGCAGGGAATGGTTGAGTTGGAGGAACAGGACGATGGATGATGGATGCGGTAATCAAATGAGAGAAAATGAGGATGTGCTATGTGCCCGGGCTGGTGGTGAATAGGGAATGGAGAGGTGCAATTGAATCGGTATTGGCGTTGATATGGGTTGAGTTGGGTTCACCAGTTGAGTAAAATTATTGGGGAATTGGAGATCGTTTCGGTGATGCGCTGCAAGAAGGGAAGGGTAAGGGTAAGGCTTCCAGGGTGCTGTGGTGCTCTGGTGCTCTGGTGCGTGGGTGATTTGGCGGTTCGGTGGTTCGGTGGGTTGTGTGCTCTGTGCTTTTTCGGCTTTCCTTCTCTTTGCGGTGCTTTGGTTTGTGTTGCTCTGCTCTGTTTCGCGTTCCTCTGCCGGCTTGGCTCCACTGCTGCTGCTGCTCTTCTGCTTTGTCTTTCAAAGGGTGCTTGTAATTAAGATGATATTATTGATATTATTCTTTAGGTGAGGCAAAGGAGAGAAAAGGTAGGGCGATTGATATTGCAATGTTGTGCAGTGCAGTGCAGTGCAATATGTACCGACTATGCGATATGTAGCGCATTTAATGCAACAAGCTCCAAGGGTAGGTGGGAGATGGAGATGGGTGAGAGCTGGGAGGGACGTTCTAGGCAATTGCAGGCGGCGGCTGGCATGGGTCGAGAGTAAGGCGAGGTAGCGGAAGGAGCTCACGTTTCGATATAGGGCCAGGAATGGTATAATGGTATGATTGACTAGGGGAGCGCGGAACTGGAACTGGAACTGGGGCTGGGACTGGACTGCGACTGCAATATGAACTATCGCGTAATATTTGCTTTTGGAGGAGCAGCGGAAGAGTTCATCAGCTTCATCGACTTGTTCCTTTTGCTTCTTCAGGGCGCCAAGTTGTTACTTTATATGCAGGGAGCAGGGAGCACACAAGAAAGTATCCCGTCCGCCCTACCTTGAGTGGAAGCACCTCTGCAGGCCGGCCACCCAAAGGGCAGAACAGCCGCGATCATACAACACACCAATGCAACGTTCTAATTCGGGCCAAAGCAAAAGAGCCGTCCCTCAGACTCGCTCCAGGCTTCAAAAGTTCAGGTGTTGATACTCAGCTTGGATAAAGTATAGACCGGAGACTATTCAGGTATCCGATCAGATAGCGTCCCACTCGCACCGTAGCCACTTCGCACATACGAAAGTAAGGCAACCGGGGTGGTGGGCTCAACAAGTCAACATGAAATAGAGTTACGGGATCGGACATCTGCACGGAGTACAATGCTCTTCAAGCCATCAAGATGAGGTTGCTATCGGCAAGGTTCACGCCGTTATTGGAAGAGTGATACGGTATCGGTATCGTTGTGACGGGTAGGCTGTACTGCGGCCCCGAGCATGAAATGTTTGAAACAGAAGGGTACAACATATATCAGCCATACAGAGGTACAGAGGTAGGAGGCATAAGTTGATACACCCATGAGAATGCAGAATGTAGAGGAAGACAGGTCATAGCACATCGATCTAATATCAGTCTATCTACCATCTACACTACCGACGGTGAATGCCTAGTAGGAGAAATGCCCGTTGAGCTAGGGAAATAAATGCTAGAGGTGCTGCTAGAGGTGCTGCTAGAGGTGCTGATGCTAGACGGGCAACTAACAAACGATCGTCACCAATATTCCTTCATAGATGGCCCTATGGCCCTGCGAGTAACCTACAGAATAAAGTATATCTTCATTATTTCTCCATGCACTGACTGTACTAATACCCTTGAAAAGGAGCTCTGCGGCTGGTTAAGTGCATGACTGTAAACGGGCCATTTCCTTCGCATTCATTTAAACACTCTCGAGATATATTAATCGATTGGTCCTCAAACTCCACTTCTCACTCGAGGGCCACTCTTTTACGTTCTTCCACGCACATCTTGGAATCTTCCAAATCTTCCATCAATCTCCAATCCTTGACCGAAATCTCGTCGTCTCCGGAAGTCGCAGGGGAAGGGACAAGTTCGAAGTTCGCAAATCATTTTTACTCCACTTTACTCGAGTACGTCCGAATTGCAGAGTGACCTTGGCCTCCAGCGAGCTAGAACGACCTCGCTACCTATCGGATTCGACCGTCCACTCCGACGCGCCTGCTAGAGTTTCAACACGAATCCGCGATAACTTAAGCAAGAAACAAGAACAGCTAGCAAACTCTTAAGCTTTGTGACATCCGCTGCTCTAGAGCTTAGAGTCTAGCTGCCTACAGTATTCGAAATTACCTCCAACAAAGTGTTAGAGTCGTATCATCCATTCGTTCATTCAGTCTCGCCTCATCTCACCAAACATTGACGTCCGAGTCCTCATCTCCCATATCATGTCGATCCCTGCTTCTACCGTCGAAGACCTCACCAAGGAAATTGACGGATTCCTCGAACGATATCTCCATCTGCTAGACCAGTACGCTACACTACGCGCCGAGCTATCTTCATTATCCTCATCCGTTAGTCTCCTTTCTACCAGCGAGCGAGCTTACCTCCCCTCCCTCACCCCACTACCCCTCATTTGCACAGCTTTGCGAGATGTGCCAATTCATTACACACTCAATTGAATGTCCAAGCCGCTCAACTAATAGAAACTGATAGATGCACATCAACCTCTCGCGGGCAAATTTCACGTCTCAAAATAACATTCGATACGACACTTCTGGCTTTGATGATCGCATGCAAGCTCTACGATCATGCGATGTAACAATCCCCGAAAACGCCTCGAATACACAACCTGCCCCTCCTACATTCGCGATAAAGGGTACATCACTTTTGGAGGATCCCGACGAAGGTAGCGATGACACGAAAACGGCGCCTAAAAAGAAAGATCCGCTGAAGATGTTCGGCTTGTTTATTCCACAAGCATTACGGCTCACGCAAGTGGACAGCATTAAAATAGTGGAAAGCATCATACCGAGATTGGTGAACACAGAGAAAGAGATGGCCGACTTGGAGATTCGAATCAGACGAGCTCGGAAGTATCGCAGAAAGATGGAGACTGCCGAAGTCAAGAAAAGCTCCTCGATAGAGAGCTCTCGTGCTCCAGAACCAAATGTTGTCTAGCTCAAGAAACCACACTACCGGCCAACCATCCTCGGCGATCATGAAACACAGACTGCTATTTGCCAACGATACAAACAACTTCCATGTACTTGTCTGCAACGAGTATGGAAGTAACGGGACGGGTTTGGGTCTGGGTTCACAGCCAGAACGGGACAGCAGCATGTTGCGTTCAGGAATGACTTGCAGGTAGGGCTCAGGTGGCATTCATGGTTTTTCTTGGGGATGAGGATCCCGTAACCACACCTCGACATTCGGGTGAGATTCCGGATATTTCATGGCTTTCAAATACGGGATTTCTGAGCCTAATCTTGCGGAAGCTAGTAACGCCAGATGAAGACAATTGCAGTGCCATATCCTGAAAACGGAATTGACTTTTTCAGCACCACGTGTTGATGTCATGCTTGGCACATGTTGTACATGCCATGGCTTGCATTTTGGAATTGCAGGCGGGTGCAATGCAACGCAGTGCTGATATACAAGCAGGACGACATGGGAATGTGGTCCAAAAATAGATTGAAGGCTGAGAAGCGGAAAGGCAATCGCACAAGACTGATTGAGGGGTTTTTGCGAATTCTCGGGACCATGTCGATAAGCAACCTCGCACAGCATTGCTTATATTGACTACCAAATACGGAAGGACGGAAAGATTACCGGAGGAAGAGGGCATTGCTATGGTATAAATTAGTTTTAGGGCACATTTTTACCGTTGCGGCTTGAAATGTTGACAGCGACTCGTTGTTGCGCTGGGTAAAATCTGTCGTTGTAGCAGTTGACGCTGTCTATAAAAATCCCATCGGCGGACTGAATGAAAGTTTTCCGTTCTAGTCTTGCATCTATCCCAGTCTGGTTTGTTTTGCTCAACATATGCAAGATAACGGCATGCGATGCAGCCAAGTCGGCTGTATTGACAACGTGGTTCAACATTTTGTTTCCACAGAATTCTGTTCGCTCCAAAATTCTGAATTATCTTTGATCCTCAACCAACCTGCTCTCTGGTAGCCTGTAATAAATTGTTCGAGTCTTGATATTCAGGACTGTTGATCTCTTGATCTTTGTGGGCTGTCATCGAGTTGCTCTGTGCTGTTTTTAACTTTCGGCCTACTATTCTCCTGTGTAACCTCCTCCAGCACCAGTATCTCATTCTGGTATTATTTCTTGAACATCCAACTCCCGTTTCTCATGATGTATGACCTGATTTACAGTGCTTCCACTGCAGTCAGCCTCTTGACTTTTCCCCCGCGCTTGTTCATCTAGAGGTAGGTCCTATATTATATCTCTTGTGCCTCCTTCTCCTACGGTTTTACTAGAGGCCGTCCAGGCACAGTTGGCGAACATGGAATAGTCTGCAAATGGGAAACCCGGAACCAGACGAACCAGGGTGAGAATTGTATCGTGTTAGGTGACCCAGGTCCGGGCGCGAAGTATTAAATTGTATATATAGGTGCTGTATTGGGTGAATGTACAATGGACCGTAGTTGAAGCAGGCTGTCGATATTTATTTATTCATATAAACTTGCATGGTTGACTTATCGAGGCGTCATGATCAATGCTTCAATACTAGCAGATGAAATATTATGCCGCGTTCCGTCTCGTTGGACTTTTCTGAGGTAAGTAAGTATGAAGAGTATATATCATGGTGGGAAAATAAACATGTTAGCCAAATACAATGAACTATACCTCTCCGAATACCGGCTTAGTTGATGCTTTCTTTTGCTTGTCATACCATTTCCTTCGTATATGTATCGGTCCCAAGAAATGGGTTTCTCCCTTTGTTGTTGGATATTACTTTCTCCCGGTCGCCTCTCTACTTACCTTGTTGGGTAGCAAGAGGAATAGATACATTCACAAATGCAGGATTTTTGGACTACGCTTGTTACCTCATCATCGTCCATTATCTACACTGTTCCTTCTCCTTGCAATATCTGCTTCAATTTATACACAGCTAGAATCAAGATCCAACCCGGTTTCGCATCCTTTCCTGCTCGGAAGCAGGATTCTGGATGTTAGGGTAATGTTGTGTGATGGACCGATGGTGGTTTTTGTTGGGTTGGAAGATTAGTAGGTAGCTCGGTAGGTAAGTAAGTAGGTATGGACATGGAGATATGGATGAGGATAACATGGTAGCTAGGCGCTGGTATGTCGAGTAGACTACCTAGAGCTTGAGGTGTGGTTCAGGTAATCGCGATAATGGTAGTCTTCGGGAGGGTATTGATTAGCTTTGGTAATATATCGTGGAAGTAAACTCGCGAAGGGGGTTGGGAGTGGTGAGCGAGGAGTGATCGCACTGCAGGGGATTCCTCATTCACAATCTCAACGCGATTCTCGTAGATATTCTTGACATTGATGTTTTTTGCTGGATTTTTAGCTACTTCCCCTTCCCTGTCGCTGCAACATAGCAAGCGATTAATAACTACATCAAATATTGTACACCTAGTCGACCAGGCTTCTAATTCGTAACCTCTTCTAGCAAGATTCTCGTACAACAGCAAGCCGAGCTATTACAGTATCTCTGACTTTATCCCCCTAGTACTCGAAATCATCATCAACACTTGGCCCCTTACTCTTCGTCACACTCTCCTGCTTCCTGTACATCTCCGCCACCTGTCTACTCGTCGTCGCCATCGCCGGTTTCTTATCATCTCTCACTCTCACAAACCTTGGAAACCTCAAACTAATCCCCTTCTCTCCACCCTTATCAATCCCTTCCTTATAACCAGCCTTGTACCTTGGACTTAGCGTCAAGTCAGCCGTCTTTACTTCCCATACGTATTTAGGCTCGAACCATACATCCGGCTGATGCTGGTTTCCCGAACTGTGAGAGTAGAAGGGTTTTGGACGATCGATGACGATAGAGGAAAGCTGGGTGTGAAGTTCTTCAAGGACTTGTTCGGAGAATCCAGTACCTATGTTGCAGATAGTTTCGTAGGAGTCTGTGGAAGGGTTGTGGCAGGCGAGGAGGAAGGCGCCATAGACAGATGTACGTTTTCCTCGCCCGAAGTAGGCACCCAGCACGACAAGATCTAGAGAGTCACCGATGCCGCTTAGATAATCCTTCTTGATCTGTGAAAAGTATTAGTTTCTGCGCGTGGATGGATTAATTTAGACTGATTTACCTTGAGCCAATTCCTACTTCGTTTTGAGGGTTCATAACCACTCTCCGTACCATCCAGCATCTTCACCATAAGACCCTCGCATGATGCTTTAACACTCTCGTCGAGGAAAGTTTGGATCTCGTCGAGTTCCTGTCCGTTCATGCTAGTAGCGAATTGGAATTCTCCTTCGATAGGCTCAAAGGCACTGTGAAGAAGCTCACGGCGTTCACGTAACGACTTTTGTACGACCGCCTCTCCATTAAGGAAGAGCAGATCAAAGGCAAACACACAGACCTTGACCTTGACATCCTCGACCTTAACATCCTTCTTCTTTCGTGTCATGAGCTGCTGGAAAGGTAACACCTTCTTCTCGACAAGATCCCAAGCCACAGTCTCACAGTCCAGAACAAAGCTCTTGGTATCTTCCTTCACCCATGTGTTCAATTTGCCAAGAATATCTGGATATTTCTTGGAAAGATCTTCGGAGTTTCGGGAGAAGATAGCTGCTAGGCCACCCGACGGAGTCGTTGTAGAAACCGGGGCAGCCCCACGGTATTGTTGCTTTGAATCTTTGGCAACATAATGTATCTGGGCTCTTTCACCGTCATACTTGTATTCACAAGTGAATGTCTGGTTTTCGAATCGGTCCAGTACCTCCGTGATTGCTTTCGTTGGCTTGGCTAACATAGGCTTCAATGGCACACCCGGTTGAAGTTTGCAATTGTCCCGTAGATTGAAGATGCCGTGTTCTAACATAGCTGGAATGACCACATCGTAACTTGGAAGCTCGCTATTCTTTGGTCAGCATTGCTATTATGGAAATAAAGGCGTGAAACATACCTGTGAACGGCCTTGAGAATGGCTTCACCCTTGGCCAATTGTTCAGTGCTAGGAACCTTCCCTGAGCCTTTCGCCTCAATCTCGTGACAAACCATGGCTTGAGCCAAAGAAACAAGGACAGTCTTTTCGGCAAGACCAAGACGGAGCTTGCCCTCAAGGAATCGGACAATATACTTAGCCTCGCTTGGGCCTCCTTTATCTTTAGTAATGTCTACCTTTCCTGCCGAATGAGCATCGGCGGCCGAGAGCAGCTTCTTGATTCCATCAACTTTTCGCCCTTGAGCACCATTGCCCTGAACAGTAGCAATATCAATCAAGCTCTTGAGGACACCCCGGACCGTTAATGGCTTTGGTTTGAACATAACAGGCTGGTTTGATCTACTCTTGACTGCAACAAGCCCGAGATCACCAATCTCCTTCTGATCATTCTTGATGACGCTCAGATTTCGACCTGTCGATTCACCGATAGCCTTCATGATCAGAGATTCACCAATTCCAAGTTCGATACCAGCATAATCCGCCGCCAATTTGTTGATCATCAATAACACAGTAGG
This sequence comes from Rutstroemia sp. NJR-2017a BBW, assembly GCA_002946425.1. Taxonomy (NCBI): domain Eukaryota; kingdom Fungi; phylum Ascomycota; class Leotiomycetes; order Helotiales; family Rutstroemiaceae; genus Rutstroemia; species Rutstroemia sp. NJR-2017a BBW. The sequence continues at coordinate 81,601 of NJPT01000004.1, forward strand.
TAAAAGGTCGTCTGGCGTAAGTCGGAGGACCTGACGGAGAAAAAGGGAACAGTGAGCCGCAATGACCAGTCTCTTTGTGGTCATCTCAACTAACGAAAATGTCGTACATAAGGCGGCATATGGCACAGGCTCTCCTGGCTTCCAATCCGGATATGGATCTTTGCTCTTAGATGCCAATGTAGTTTGGATCTTTTCGCGAGCCTTCGCGGCTACTCCCGATTTCTCCTCCTCATCTGATTCCAATTCCTCTTCGACCTCAGATGCCGATTCGGAGACGGTGGAATGTCTTCTTGATGTAGGCTTGGGTGACGGCTTCGCTTCCTCAACCTCATCATCATTGTCCTCTTCTTTGGCCATCTTGCTAGGTTTGAGTGACGGAGACATCTTCTTCGATGATCTGCTCTTCTTCGGTGGTGATTCGCTCACTGTCTCTGCCTTGACTTTCGATTTAGTTGTTGCCGACCTTGCTTTCGACTTCGTCTCACTTGCTTCCGTCTTGACAGCCCGTCGCGGCTTTTTTACGATAGGCTCCTCATCTTCGTCCTCATCCTCTTCCTCCTTTGCCTCTTCTTCCTCTTTGATTTCTTTCTTCGCTTTTGCCGATTTGGATTTTGCTAGTGATTTTGGACTTGGTGATCTTGATCTTTTGATGCCTGTAGCCACATTAACCAAGACTGCCGCAGCAATTATTCTGCGAAGACCTACCTTTCTCTGGTTTCACATTTTCCTTCTTAGCTACCTCGTCGCCATTCTTAACCACCGGCTTGACTTCTGCATCCGAGTCCTCATCCTTCATATCAACATCTTCATTTTCATTTGGCAGTGCTGCGCTGGGCGTTGATTTATTTGGATTTGATTTTGAGGAAAAGGCGAGCTTGGATTGCTTTGCAGGCGCAGGCTTCGCGGCATTTGGCTGGCCGAAGAATTTGCTATCGACGAGTATCCCATTAGCATACGCCATAGCTATCACAATCACAGACACCAACGAACCGCAAGGTAGTTTGTGAATCTTTTACATACCCCAAGGTTGCTTGTTTAGGAGGCATTGTGCAGCACGTTCTCAGTAGAGTAGTCCGTATAGTTCCTACTACCGGTGTGAGAAGTGCTCGCGAAGCCACAATTGCAAAGTCTGTGAAAAGGAAGGAGGTGCAGGTTTTGGTCAATTGAGGCGTTCCCGATTCGGAGTGTTTACGGAGAATGTTTCCAGTAATACGCGAAGACGAATGGGTAAGAAAATGTGTCAATTAAGATTTATAGGCATCAACATGGCACTGATTTTAAAGTAAAATGTGACCGCGAAAGAATATGCAGGGAAAATTATGTCTCTCAAGTCAAACTCTAGGCAGCTCGTCGCGTCGATGAGGTCAACCACGCGTAGCTCCGCGTAAATTAAATCATTTTACTATTCACACTATTATCATTGATAGATACCGACACAGTCCCCTTCCTTATCGTGAGTCAGAAAGTGACTGGATAAATTCCCCCACTAAAAGATTCCCCTCCAAATCTCAACTAAATTTCAAAGTGTCAACAACCACATGCGACAATGGCTGCAATTCAAGAACTCGCAGAGCGCACAAAGATGGATACTATTTACGTCGATACGGATGTTGGTCATGATGACGAAACCGCAACGGGTGAAGAGAGCAAACCTTACAAGTCTCTAGCATACGCATACATTCATCAGGGCGGGGCAGAGGGGAAAACATATCAGACTCGTGCGTCTACTACTGGAGCAGTGAGCGCAGATGGGGACCCAGCAGAGCGATTGGTATGGAAGGAGCCTGCCAAAAGTGCTGTAAAGAAAGCACAAAGTGCATTGGATCAACACAAAAAGAAAATTGTGAAACAACAACAAATGGCAGCACAGGAAAAGGAGAAGGAAGAAGCCAGACTCAAGAACCTGGAAGATGCGAAGAAAATTGTTCTTACCGAAGACTCATCTCTACCAAAAGCAGTCAAGATCACAATTGGGCGCAAAGATATTGAGCTTGGTGAGGGCGATGCGAAGGGAACCCGAGTAAAGGTCTCAGGTCGCATTCACAGGTTGCGAGAACAAAAGCAAGCTACATTTATTACATTGGTGGACGGATACGGACATCTGCAATGTATCTTGCAAGGGGAACTTACGAAAACCTACGATGCCCTTACGTTCGCACAAGGTACCTCTCTCACACTCTTTGGAGAGATGCGCAAAGTACCTTCAGGTCAATCTGCTCCAGATAACCGTGAACTGCACGTCGACTACTACAAGGTTATTGGCAGATCTCCTTCGGATGCCGATGCTATCACCAACAAGGTCTCCCAACAGCAAGACCAGTGGGAGTCTTCCATGTTGGACAACCGTCATTTGGTGCTTCGTGGAGACACTGCATCTTCAGTGATGAAGGTCCGATCAGCTGTCGAGTGGGCATTCGCAAAGGCATACAAGGAGATGTACTTCACCAAGATTAGTCCACCTGCGTTTGTCCAGACACAAGTTGAGGGTGGGTCGACTCTGTTCGAGCTCGACTACTACGGAGAGAAGGCATACCTAACTCAATCATCCCAACTCTACCTAGAAACTGGTATTCCTAGTCTGGGTAACGTGTACTGTATTGAAAAGTCCTTCCGTGCTGAGAAGTCCTTAACACGTCGTCACTTGTCCGAATACACGCATGTTGAGGCAGAATTGGATTTCATTGATTTTGAAGATCTATTGGACCATCTGGAAGAGATCATCAGCAAGGTCATCGGAACCCTCATGGCAGACCCTGAAATCGCTGGCTACATCAAAGAACTCAACCCCGAATTCAAACCTCCTACCCGCCCATTCAAGCGCATGCGTTACTCGGATGCTATCGACTGGTTGAACGCTCAAGACCCACCTATTCTCAACGAGGAGGGCAACCCTCACGTCTTCGGTGATGATATCGCTGAAGCTGCTGAGCGAAAGATGACTGATATCATCAACCTTCCTATCCTCCTTACCCATTTCCCAGTCGAGATCAAGGCCTTCTACATGAAGAAAGAAGAAGCCGACCCACGAGTCACAGAGAGTGTTGATGTATTAATGCCAGGTGTTGGTGAAATCGTCGGTGGATCAATGAGAATGGAAGGATATGAAGAATTAATGGCCGCTTATGAACGCGAGGGTATTTCTCCCAAGGAATACTACTGGTACACGGAGCAGCGAAAGTAAGTCATCCTTGCCATCTCTCATGCTGAATATCCCATCCACAGGCCTCGATACAACGAATGCTAATGCCATTGCAATAGGTATGGTACATCCCCACATGGTGGTTATGGATTAGGCCTGGAGAGATTTATCGCATGGATCTGCAAACAGCATTCGGTTCGCACATGTTGTTTGTATCCTCGTTTCATGGGCCGTTGCAAGCCATAGGTTGTGATTTGTTCTCTTTGCTTCTAGAAAAGAAATAGCTTGCAGCGCGGGATTATATGCTTGTTACGAATAGATGAGACGATGGATTTCGATGATACGAGATCTAGATTTGCAGATGATCAATTATGATGATGATTCAGCGTTTCAGCGTTTCACCAGCTATCTCCCTTCCTCTCCTTCCCCGCATGACCTTTAGTTCTACCTGTATGAATATCTGCCATGATGATATGGGTGCTCTTGAAACCCATCGTTGCTATATCTAGTATGCTATATCTGGATAATCAAAAGACACATGGTAAAGGGACCCTTAAAAGTTCAATGAAAGGAGGAAGAGGGGAGAGTTAAGTTAAGGGGTCTCGGGGTTTCTGTTTCAAGAAGTTAAGTAGAAAAAGCTCAGACCTCCAGATCCCCGGCTTTCATGTGAGCCTAGGAGTGGTCTCGTGATACAGAACTCTAGGAAAAAAGGGGATCCCAAATGAGATTATTTATTGGGCAGGGAGCCATATACGATTAGCCGAACTCTCGTGTTGATATCTCGGATGAATTCAATAGGTATTGAAATGGCGTGTTGGGGGGAGCATTAATCTTAAGAGTTGGGAAGGGAAGTGCGAATCTGGGGATTCGTGTCTTTGCTTCTTTGGGCTTTGGCGGTCTGCGTCCGAGTTTTGATAATTTGACTGCTGCTGTTTCGGTGGGATATTTGCCGTTAGTTACGTTATCTGGAACATACCGAAATCTTGCTGAGGACTTCGTACACGACAAGATAGATATTGTGAGTTACAGTAAGAGACGGCCCCACTTCGTCTAATGTCCGAGATCAGGAAACGTTTCGTGCTTTAATGAACCTGGGATATCTGTTCTTTGGATCTCTTCTGTTGGAAGGGGGTGAAGTTTGGATGTTCATGTTCGGATGAAAGAAGGCGTGTTTCACTGTTTCGTACTGAGGAGAGTTCGGACCAGATCCCGTTACACAGAAAATTCGAAGTTGTGGAAAGTAAAGATGATACATCATAGCTGAGAGTAAATACTCGAGTATCTGGGGAGGGAACAGAAGAGATGATCTGATCTGCAATAATATGGATAAGATTATCGATCTTCGATATCACACCCCTTTACCGACATTTGGAGGACCCTGAAATGGGACAATTATCTTCAACCACGAATTTTATTTCTGCATCAGGTGGTTGAGCTGAGATCTGATATGGATCCGCCGGAGGAAGAGGATAGATGTGTTGTCAGGATCCATCGTCTGCAGGCTCAACATTTGCTCGGATATTTATATGCCTCATTTGCAGTACAATCTACTTCTAGAACATCGTACTGGCATTGGGATAAGCCGACGATGGAAGGTTTTTGCTACACAATATCGTTGTGAGGTTACATAACATGTACATGTGCGTTTTTGTGTGTTCATTCGTGTGTACATTATTGAGTAGGTATTGCGCGCGGATAAGTTGTACAACGCATGCGCCGCGGTTATGAAGACGGTGAGGCATAGGGCACGAAGCACAAGGCAAAAAAGTTGGTCGGTGGCAGCTAGTGAGGTTTCTGTCTGTCTGCCGAATGACATTAAGGTGCTGATACATACGAAGTATATATGACGACGGAGATTATCTCGTGCTTCTCCTCGAATGGGAGGTCATTTCGTTCCTGAAGTCATTCATTTGAGTTCTTACCACGGGCGTCTCCCTTGTCGGTCGTCTACGAATTGACATGAATTGACATACAGACGACCTTCCTTTCTTGCATGTGTATGCTCCTCTTGCGGCCAGCCTCAACATGCAAATATTGGCTTGATGTTTCTAATGCATCGTGGTATACCACACAGACTGATTAATCCCATCTCATAATCCTCATACCCTCATACCCTTATACCCCTTATGCAAACAGCAAGACAGCGCGGTATATACGTACGATGGAAATGCGGTAAATGCGGTGCGGATAAATTACCGAAAGGTTCATCCATAAAGGAATAAATGGCTTGAACAGGAACTTATCATTTCGACCTCGACCAATGGCAATGTACACAGATTGAGCGATTTAGAAGCTAAGGTAGGTACTAGCGCAAACGATCTTTCGGGCGGAAGATTAGATGCCTTGCAAAGATGACTCTTCCAGATGGAGACAAATGCATTTACGGATTGAGCAAAGTAACATGAAATTATGAAATTTACCATCAATTTCCTTCCTTTTTCCATACCCTTTTCCAAGGGGTCCTGGCTTAATTGTCCGTTGTGAATAATGCTCATTGGTTGGCTCGATCTTGCCGACCATAATTGCACCAGCTTCCTTGTCGACCCTTACCCCAATTGGTCCTACTTTCTTCCTGTTATTCTTACCCTGACTATTCTCATCGTCCCACCCACACCCGCTCACTCTACCACCAGTCTCCTCTCTCGTCTCGTCTCGTCTCGTCTCCTTCATATGCGAATCATCCAAAATTCACAATTCATTCTAAACCTTCACCTTCACTCTTCTCCTTTTTATCGATCATTTTTAATTTATTTGCTCCAATTTTTTCCCCATCTTTGGTTAACTCCATTTTTTATGTTGGATTAATTGATCATCTCTTCGGGGGAATAATTTATACACTCTTTTAAGATTCATCCAATTTTTTTTGGAAATAGGGACATACGAACAGAGACAAGACGGGACAAACCCTCCCAAAATTTTACTTCAATTCTTTCAATCCCCTTTTCACAATCTTTAACCTGTCCTTGACCGATAAGAGACTCGAGCAAAGAGTGGCAGAGAAGAGAAGAGAAGAAAAGATTCGTCTGGAGGAAGAAGGATCATTCGTTATTCAGCCCAGAAACACACCACCTCCTTTTTGAGGAAATACTTCTTTGTTGTTGCTATTGTCTCTTCAGTTCTACGACCCTCGACTCTCCGTCTCTCAATCTATACTTTTCGAAGAGGTCAATCTTTCGCCATTCGAGCATACCTTCGAAGGACCTTCATTCGCAGTTTCTTCGTCTTCGTCCCAGCTTTCGATTCATCTGAACAACTTGAAACGAAAAGGGGCCAACTTCCATTACCTCCTCCACAACAATTTTCGAGATACCAAAATAGATATTCTTAACGATTCACATCAACGTCCTTTCGATTCGAAACTTGTATATCCACAGACGACCTTTTAATTCAAGAACCTGCTTCCTACCTAAGCGCCAAATTTGTTTATAGCAGCCAAACATTCTCGAAGCCAGCCAACCAACCTCCTTTTGAAAATATCTACATACCTCTTAATACATACTCAGGTTTATTTCGGACGAATACAAAGCTGCTCAGAAACTGTTTTCACTTTCGAATCTTCGCTGATTAGTTTCTTCAATTGGCCAATTGAATAGATTAATCTTCGTTCCCAAAAGTTTTCCTACGTGCCTGCGCAGGCACCTCTAATCCTTCAAAACGGCTGTTATATCATCTCTCGTGCGGGACAGCTTTGTCCTGCCACCTCATCTTCTCGGGATGCAGGAGATACAATCAGCTCAGCAGAATGGTGGATCTGCCGCGGCAGCAGCTGCGAGACCATTTGGACATGCCTCGAAGCCTTCGAGCAGCGATACCGGCTTCTCACATGGCGCATACAGTTCAAACCAGTTCTCGATGGGCGGATACGGCGATAGACATCCTCGCAGAGTGAATATTCCTTCGATCAATACACAATCAATGGGTCAACAAGGTCAGAATGAGATGGCGACTCCAGGTACCGCATTTGACATGCAATTCACTCCTTTGCTTCCTTCCCAGTTGCTTCTTGGCAGTCCTTTCCAGCCGGGGACTCCTTCAGCATTCCAAAGTCCTCAGTTTCAACAGTACGCGACTTTCCAGCAACAGCAGCAGAACAACCAGCAACCTCAAAGCCCAACTGGGCCCATGTCTCCCCAACTCTACCAGAGCTTGGTCTCTCCTTCCGCTTACGGCGCGCCCCAGTTCTACAATCCCCAGTCGCCAACTGGTGGATTTGCCTCGATGAACAACCAGATGCAGAACCTAAACATCGCGCCTTCATCGCCCGTCCAGATGTCGCCTGGGATGGTGTCAGGAACAAGCAGAACCGTCTACCTTGGAAACATTCCTCCGGAGACATCTGCAGAGGAGATCTTGGGGCACGTACGAAGTGGACAAATCGAGTCCGTTAGACTTTTACCTGACAAGAACTGCGCCTTCATCTCATTCTTGGATGGAAGTTCTGCCACTCACTTCCATTCAGACGCAATTTTGAAGAAGCTTTCCATCAGAGGACAGGACATTAAGGTTGGATGGGGAAAGCCTTCTCAGGTCCCCACATCTGTGGCTCTCGCGGTTCAACAATCTGGTGCCTCTAGAAACGTGTATTTGGGAAATTTGGGCGAGGAAGTTACTGAGGATGAGTTGCGCGAGGATCTCGGGAAGTTTGGGCCAATTGATACAGTGAAGATTGTTCGGGAGAAGGCCATTGGTTTCGTTCACTTCTTATCTATTGGAAATGCTATTAAGGCAGTTTCTCAATTGCCTCAAGAGCCCAAATGGCAGTCACCACGCCGCGTGTACTACGGAAAGGACCGCTGCGCCTACGTCTCGAAGACCCAGCAGCAGAACGCCGCTCAATATCTTGGAATTGCTCCTGGATACGCTCACGTTTTGAACGGCGCTGATCGCGATTTGATCTCCAACGCTTTGGCTCAACAATCTGTCGCAGCAGCAGCTGTGGCCACGACTGCTGGAGGAATCAACAACCTCGGAAACCGCACTGTTTATTTGGGCAACATTCACCCCGAGACGACCATTGAGGAGATTTGCAACGTCGTGAGGGGAGGACTTCTTCATCATATTCGATATATACCCGACAAGCACATCTGCTTCGTCACCTTCATTGATCCTACTTCTGCCGCGTCTTTCTATGCCCTAAGCAATTTACAAGGTTTAATGATTCACAACAGAAGACTAAAGATCGGATGGGGCAAACACTCTGGCGCACTCCCTGCTGCTATTGCTCTTGCCGTTAGTGGTGGTGCTTCCAGAAATGTTTACATTGGTAATTTGGATGAGTCATGGACTGAGGAGAGACTGAGACAGGATTTCTCTGAATATGGTGAGATCGAACTGGTCAACACCTTGCGAGAGAAAAGCTGTGCTTTTGTGAACTTCACAAACATTGCAAATGCCATCAAGGCGATTGAAGCTGTTCGTGGCAAGGAGGAGTATCGCCGATTCAAGGTTAATTTCGGCAAGGATCGTTGCGGAAATCCTCCTCGCCAAGTTCAACAATCTCAATCCCCTCGTGGCGATGGTGTGAATTCCCCTCCCCATTCTGGTGGTCTTCAACCCAGTCAAAACGGATCTTCGCCAACAGGATCCGTAGCACCTGGTTCTCTCAATGGTTCCGGCTCCAATGCCAACTACCAGCAACAAGGTCCTACTCCATCTACCATCCTTAACGCTGGTAGTAACAACCCCTTGACCATGTACCTGAACCAGGTATCTCAACAAGCTCAACAACAGCAGCAACAGAATTTGGACCCATATTCTGTTGCCGTACTCCAACAACAACAGCAGCAAGTTCTTGCCGCCCAACAAGCCGCCCTTTACGGAAATGGGAACGGGAACTTGGATGCTCTTGACATCCAGCAACCTCAGCAGGGTGGTCACTCTTCCAGTGCGAGTATCAGCAACACCAACGGATTCCAATCTTCGGGTGCTCCGACCATGAATGGATTGTTGGCCCCAGCTCGTGGTCAACATAGCCGAGCCGTCTCTCTGCCGTCTTTCGCTCAGCAGGACCAGCAAAATGGTAATGGAGAGTCCCAACCCCGCCGTGGTCACCACTACCAAGCCTCTTTCTCCGGCGGTTTGGGCAATGGTGGTTTCAACAGTGGGTACGGTCTCGCCATCCAGGACGCCGGCCACGGTCTCAATGGTTGGGCTGAGGAGGAAGTTGTTGGAAACTAATCTTTGGTTTCTATCATTTTCCATTTCATTTGATCTTATATAGGGAAAAGGGAAACGTCATCTCATGCATGCATGGAAGGGAAATATGTGTTGTAATATTTTGGTTACATTCTCTTTCTTTCTCTTTTTATCTGCTCGTCTCATTTGAGATTATTACTTTCACTTCGTTGTGTTTTCTTTGCAATGCTTTAGTTTTCTTTTTAAAGTTTGACACATTTTTATCATTTATTGGGTTTTTGCGTTCAACTGTACTTCATTTTTTACAACCTTGGCAGGAGCAGCTTCGTGGGGTGGTGGAAAGCACACGTTGGTTTGAGAGGAAAATAGCTAGGGTATGAATGGGAATCAAGCTTACGGGACCGCGGGAGAGCGAGGAGAGGAGAACTCGAAATGGGAAGTTGGTGGTGGTGGTAATTCGGACGGGAGGATTGCAATTGGGATGGGTGAATGGGATAGGATGGTATAGGATCAGGTTAGGCATTTGATTCTAGGATAGTCAGTCAGCCCGGTGATAGGGAATGTGATGAGATACCTTGGTGGGAAGGGGGGAGAGAATATAATGAAATCTGAGTGTTGAAAAAGCGTTTAAAGTGTGTTGCTTGGAAACTTTGTGCCTGGTTGATTGCGGTGTTTTGTCTTTTCCTCGCTCGTTGTGCATGTACTTGGTGGGCGTGGTAGGTGTTCGGTGTGTGGGAGAGGAGTGAGGCTCAGTTAGTGGGGTCTCAACGAACTTACGAGTATGCTTCTTCGGAATACCCACGACACACTACCATCGGTCATACAGGGTAAGATGCGTGAACGCGCCGCATTCATCTGGGTGAAGTACTTTCTCGATTTTGAATTTGTGGAACGAGTCCTTCGATCCAGATCGCTGTTCGAGCATTCTCTTTTCCATCGGAAAGGGGCGCACCATGCATTCGACGTTCGACACAACAAGAGCAAATCTTCTCTTCTCATCTTTGACTGCAGCCCGAACAGCTAAAAGGAGTCTGGCTGGGAACAAGGTAAGAAGGTATTTTGATAGGTATGAGCAGGCAAGACATGTTGTTTTGCTGCTGGAAGGGAGTTATATGTATATAGAGAGAGAGATATCGCTGAGAGAATCCTCGCTCTTGTTTTCAGTTGGCGATTTTTATAGTCTTTTCGCGATGACTGAGTGAACTTGTTGTTGTCTGCGTACTCTGCATACTGCGGGGGATTTTGGGAGCTGTTTGGTCTGGGATGGTGAGGGGGTTGGGTGTGGTATGATGTGCCATAACCCTGGGACTGTGATGGGGACGGGGAGAGCGAAATTTGATGGTGGAGATGGGAAGTGTGTGTCTAGTGATGCATGGGATGATTATGGGAAAGGTTGGAAAAGGAGAAGATTGCTGGGAGAGGGGTGGGATTGAGATGGTGAGGGGGGGGGCTTGAGTTGGGGGGATGTAGCCATGTTATTCTTTGTCTTTTCGTAAATGATATGTAACGAAACGGGCATAGCAGCAACGCACATGCTCTTTCCCTTGGTGACATCCCTAGCTATTTGAGATCGAATCCAATAGAAATGTCTTGCAAACTTCGAGATTCATTTTCGTTTTTATCTCCAGAATTGGGTGTGTGGTAAGCCTCGCCGCAAGTAGTGATCTCAAGTGCCCATCAGGTGCTGCTCAGTGCGAGGAGTGATAATTTAGTGATTGCAATGTTTTTGAGCCCCAATTTCTGAGAGCAAGATTTATTTCATAGAATTGGTTATAACGTTTAAGACCCTACTGCCCTGGGCGGGTCAGCGATTCAAAGTGCTGTGGAGAGTTTATCTCATCTAGGAAAGACCATAGATCTCAGCGAATGGATCATCCGTCTGGTTCGAAGCATTCCACTCCATCCCAATCCTAATCCTCTCACTCTCATTCCTACCATACACATGATCGATCCAACCCAGCGTCATATCCGTCCCAGCACTAACACCCGAGCTAGTCCACAAGTTCCCATCAACAACCCATCGTGCTTTAGCAATCCAATTAACATCTTCCGCATGCTCCACGCTCTTAACCCAATTGAACGCCGCCTTATTAGTCGTAGCGTTTTTGCCCGCCATCTTCCCCGTTCTAGCCAGCAACGAAGCACCAGTGCACACACTCATCATGTATGACAGCTCCGGGTCATCGAAACGAGTCCGCAACCAGTCCACATACGGCTGTGTACTATTGATGTTGCGAGTTCCAGCTCCTCCAGGAACCATGATTACGTCGAGGGCGGGAGCATTATCTAGAGTATGTGTAGGTAGGATGAGTTCGGTGAAGTTTTGTGATAGCCAGGTGGACATCCCTTGGTATACACCGTTGATGATGGTGCGATCGACGCTCACGGGATCTAGGGTGGTGGAGATCAGTGAGAGGGTCATGGGGTGGGTTATCGATAATGTGTTCAGAGCTCCTAGGGGTCCAAATACGTCTATGGATGTGAATGCTGGGAATAATAGCATCCCGATGCGGATAGTAGCTAAAGCCTCGTGTAAGTCAATGTGTACGAAAGACAGTCAATGTGTGGAGTATGAGCATACTAGTTGCATTCACCATTGTGACTCCAAGTCCCAAATACTCCAGTTATAGTTTGATGGACGCAAATGTTCACATAGCACGGTGGTGTGCTGTGAGATGTTGCTGCGGTGATGGACGGTCACTCAAGGAAGTCTCTGTGTTCGAGGTCCTTTTTATAATCGAAAATGTCAATCGATCTACACCAGGTAAGTTGAATACAAGGCTTCGTGCAGATGAGTGCTGTTAGACTATCATTGGTCTTACTATATTGAGTGCGCTCATTTGAGGGAGATGACAAAGCTGGATTGTGTGATTGCTTGGACACCATGAAATTCTCAATTCCTTCCCTTTGATCCGTTTAGGCTATATAACAAGATAATCGTTGCCAAGTTACAGCATTCCTTACTCCAATTCATATGCATCCATGCTGTAGTGACTGGCAAATGTGATACGTGCCTACATAGCCGCTCGTTCACAGCTATATATCCAATAGGGTATATATAATCGTCTAGAACACGGTGAAATGGCAAGGAGGGCCAGAGACAGCGGTACAAAGTATCGCGTCCATGTGTGAGCTCGTCTTTCGACGACGTCTGCGCCTCCAGAAGTCCCGGAAGTTCGCGTGGTGGAAGCATGTTGACGTAAAATCGAAGCCCCACATGAGCACATATCTTTCGGAAGCGTAAACGACGTCGCCGATGGCTTGTTACATCTCGTGCAAAGTACTATTTTCCGCCTTGTCTTCTTTCGATAAGTTCATGGAGGACAGGCGTTTGATATGGGAAATCTTGCTCGAATTGCTTGTCTTTCCTGTGAATCCCGTCCTCCGGAAAGCGACCGGGCGATAGATAATTAGTAGTCATGCCACCTCCTGACTCCTAAATAGGCAAGATTCGTTGCTATTTTTGCGAATGCTGGCTGGAAATGCCCTGAAGTACCGCGGGAAGAGCCTTGACCTCCCCCTCCCGTTGTTCACCTCCATGTTGTAACCAGTCGCAAAACTGACTACGATACGCCAGCCTGTCAAAGAGAACCTGATAGCGGTTTCTATGGAGTCATATTCAGGTGCTCAAGGCCTTTTCTTGGTAACCAGAGAAGCCCAGCATCAAAATTTGAGGCCGGAGAACCCAAATAAACCTGGCAGGAGGGTCTTCTTGCCTCCCACAAAAACGTTTGATATATCGGCTTGATAGGATGTTCGTTGCATTGAGTGCTCCGACATCAATCTTCTTCCTTCCTTCTTCTTTTATATCATGACAGGTGCGGACATTTCTCTTTCAGAAGTTGAACCATAGATTCCATGCCGTAAGACAACGCATCTCCTAATGCCGTCGTTTGGCACTCTGCATCGCCAATATCAAGCTCTAGGAATAGATTCACCATAGCGGTATGTTCAAGCCGCACGGCGGTTCTTAAGGCTGAAGGATTGATATCCCAATCATTCGCACCATATGCAAGAAGTTTCCTTACAATCGTAATACTGCCGCCAGCAGCAGCAGCACATAATGGTGGGCCCCGTTGCTCCATCTCGCAATAATTGGGATCGGCACCACGCTCTAGAAGCAAATCGACGATATCCTCGTGACAGTATCGGGAAGCAATCACCAAGGGGTTAGAATTGGGTTGTTTTCCCCCATTGATATCTGAGCCTGCATCCAGTAGTTTTCTCAAGATTTCTAAATTACCTAACTGAGCATAACGCGCTAACAGATATGGATGATCTGGTTGGAAAATTGATTCCTTGAAGAACGCGTCAATGTATTGGAATATTTCCCAGTTTTTGGCCTGGTAGAGACAGCTATAGAGATCAGACCCTGTCTGGGAATCTATATCGACTTTTCCGAAAGGCTGATCTGAGAAATCAGTGTTGTCAGGAGTTGATCGGGACTCCGGATATACTGCCAAACGGATGATATTTAAATCTCCAGAAAGCGATGCTCCTTTGATAGACCCAGGCCCGACCTTACCTCGCCAGAGTCCCCAATCAAACCCATCGGGAGATGGGATTTCTTCAAACTCGGGCAAGTGCTCTTGAAAGAGTCTCAACATGTCGGCATTCCCAGCCCAAGCAGCGAGCTGTAAAGGTGAAGGAAAGAGGTTATTAACCGAAGTCGGACAGTTGCCATCTGAAAGTAGTTGCCTAGCCAGGGGTATATAATTGAAGTAAGCCGCTGCACTCAAGAGATACAACCCCGGGTTCGATGCGACATCGGTAGGATGAGTTGAAGTACGCCAGCGCTCTCGGTGACCTGGGTAATGGCTTCCTGTTTCTAGCGCGAGCCAGCATAAGGAATTGACAGTCGTCTCATATTGGGTCTCAGTCCTACGGGAAAGCTCTTCTGCTAGATTTCGTATCTCAACGAAGCGCCCTACTTCTGGGTCGGTCTCGTTTTGAACCCGATATACGAGATAAGACTGCCAGAGCTTTTCAGCGCCGTGGGACTTTCGGATATACCAAAGCTGCGTAAATCTAAGTTCGAGAGGTGGGCCCTGGCATCCGAATTCGTCGAGAAGACGTGACTCGAACAGAGCAGGCTGGAGACAGTCGTAGAATTGTTCTACTTCTCATCAGTAAGATTCGATTGAGTAGAGATTTCAACCTACTGCACACAAGCTTCAGTCTAAGCGCTCTTTTAACGCCGCGAGAAATGACAGCTGCGAGAAGAACCTCGTGGAAAATTTCCATGGGAAGGTCAAGTATATTCATTTTGCTTTTCCGGGATTGAGTAAGAGATTGATGGCCACTATTCTAAAATGATTGAACAAGGGAGACTTGGAATGAGACGGAGTTCGGAAAGTATTACATAATCATGCCGATGTGGCCACCGGGCCTCTTCCTAAAAGAGCTTGGAAGTGGGAGCTTATTCAGGCCAAAAGACTCTCCCGTCGGGACAGTATTTGTACCTCTCCAACTCCGGAAAGTCAGGATCTGTCTTGTTCACATATCTATAACAAGCCGAATTATCTGTCGCCCACTTCGCCAAGGCGCTCCAGTTCTTACACATTCTTGTTTGTCCATTACCAGATGTCGCAATCTTCTTTCCAACTTCCGTGTTTACTCTTCCCGTGTATCGAGGCGTATCATCTGCTGAACACATAATTTCCTCGCGCATAACATCAATACAATGAATTACATGGCTCTCTGGAAGTGTGGGCACTTTTCCGTCGAAAAACTGATGTATGGTTACCCGAAGAGCATGCTGCAGTTTCCCGATTAGCAGAAGCAGTGAATATTCGGCGTTCTACGAGCTCACCACACAATGCATACTGTGAAATCCATTAATGAGGTAAATACGCTTGCTCAAATCCCAAGGCCATAGTTGTGAAGTTGGGAGATCTTTGGATGACGCGAAGGTTTCGGGGAGAGCTACGAGACCTAGTTCAGGATTCAATTCAGGAGACTGCCAAGCGGCATTTTGTATTTTTCGATCTTTGCTCGTAAAATCGGACTCGTGCGTAAAGCCAACGACAGTATCTCTCTTGATCTTGGCTGGGTCGGCAATGACTGGTCAGCAATCGAAACTTGGCTCTTGATGTGGGAAGTTGAAATCTCACCAAACTCCGACAGTCCATCGGTTTTATCCTCAGGTATTCGCAGTATCAAGACGCAGTTGAGGAATAGAGAACTCATTAACAAGATGGATAAAAGAACAAAGAGCCCTTTGGATACGCCCTTCCTTCCTCCATCGCGGGAATCGTGGGAATCATGAAGGAATGAATGAAGTTCATCACTAGATCTTGGAGTATCATGGTCTTGGTCTGGAGACTCTTGTTTGTGGCAAGCCATTTTTGTCCCTCTCGGAATCTTCTGCGACAGGTTTGGTCTGCGCAAGTTGTTGATATGAGTGAAAACCAAGCTTTCATTTCTACTAAGGGGATAAATTATGCTATCAACCTTCTCATGTAAAAGCAGCGCTTCTGCGCCGCGAGCTAGAGGCTCAACTTGGCCGCCATATTAATGCTTGTATTGCTGTATGAAGAAAAGAGGTATGCACTTTATCAAATCCTTGTCGCGAAGTCACCTTCCATTTTAAGGGGACTGGGACTGACACTTGAGGCTAAATGATGGGTTGCATTAGATGCCTGCTCTTTTCGGAAGCATCCTACCGCAAAGCCCCCCACAGAAAAGCGCTTATGTGGCACAGGACCAAATTCCGGTCTACAAGAAAAAGAGTCGATGTACTTGTCGCTATTCGTATTTGCCAATAATTCTATTCCTGTCTTGAGGTGATGATTATGAGCAATACCATTCTACAATGTTCTTATCACTCTCTATTCTTCTACTTGCAGCTTGCAGCTCCCCGATCTTCCTCTATCTGTTGCGGAGATGGAATTCATACCGTACCTTTCGTGCAGCAGCTCTTCGACATGGTTGTCAAAGGCCCCCAAAATATCGGAGTCGGGACCCGATATTTGGATATGATCTGGTCGAAGCGAGGAAGGAAGCTGTTCAAAGAGGCCGACAAATGAAGCTTGTGATGGAAGAATTTGATCGTTACGGGAAAACGTGGGAAGAGGAGACGTTCGATACTAAAGTCATCAATACCATGGAAGTGCGCAACATTCAAGAGATTGCTGCTCTCAGCTTCCATGATTACAAAAAGCCGGATAGGTCGATCTTCAATCCATTCTTAGGTCACGGAATCATGTCGCAAGATGGACCTGAATGGAAACACTCTAGAGATTTGATCAAACCTATCTTCTCTCGTGCAGAGCTTTCAGACCTCGACATTTTTTCAAGACATTTTGAGCGATTCCTTGAGTCGATTCCCCGTGATGGAACTACTATCGATCTTCTTCCTCCTCTGCAAAAGATGGTAAGTTGCCTTTTCAATAAAGAAGGCCCAATCACTAACTCCTGCACAGTTCTTGGACAATTCAACGGAGTTCCTTTTTGGAGAGTCCATCGATTCACAACTCCCGGGCGATCCAAATGGTTCTGCGGAGTTTCTCCAAGCTTTTGAGTCTGCATTATTACAAGCTGGAAACCGTAGACTCGCCGGAAAACTCGGTCGTCTGAAGTATTTGTTTGACAGGTCATGGCAAGAACAGTATGGTAAAGTTCATGCCTACATCGATAGCCATGTGAAACGCGCTCTAGAAGAAACAAGCTTCAACGAAAAGTCTGATTCATCGAAAGATGTTAAAGGCGGACGATATATCTTACTCAATGAGATGGCAAAACAAATCCGAGACCCTATTAGCCTTCGCTTTCAGGTTTTAAACGTATTTCTGCCTGCACGCGATTTCCCAGGCATTCTAGTATCAAATGCATTATTTCATTTGGCCCGAAATCCGGAGATATGGACAGAACTTCACGAGAAGAGCCTGGCGCTAGAAGACCAACCCTTGACGTTTGAACTCCTAAAATCTCAGTCCTGTCAACTCTTCAAATGGGTCTTGAATGAGACCAGTCGTCTTCAGGGGCCAAATGGTAAGAGTCTGCGAACGGCAATCCGCGACACAATTCTTCCCGTAGGCGGGGGTCCTGACGGGAAAGCGCCCGTGTTCGTCGAGAAAGGAACCGTTGTCGGCGCCAGTGTGACTGGGCTGCACCATGATAAGGATATATGGGGCGACGATGTCTGGAAATTTAACCCATATAGATTTGCCAACAAGCGATACCAGTGGGAGTTTCTACCGTTTTTCGGTGGACCAAGGATCTGTCCTGCTCAACAACAGGTTCTCACTCAAGCTTTGTATCTGTTGGTTAGGATGGCGCGTGAATTTGTTAGAATTGAGAATCGAGACCCAGTAGAAGAGTATGTGGAGATGGTGAGAATGAGCACACAAAGCCGGAATGGGGTGAAGGTAGCTCTCTTTACTTCCAATCCGTGAAGAAGGCTAGGAGAAGAAGGATACCAAGCTGAGTAGACTAGGATCCTTTGCAGTTTAGTCTTACATTAATTTATGAATTGGTTTCTGCTGCCGTCTCACCTTAGGTGGTTGGACAATTTCAACCCGAGTCTGACAAGAACGTACTGACAAGCACGTACTGACATGCACTACATTCACCATGCTTATGTATTCAAGATTTGTATAGTACAGCTTGGGTATAACTGCTCAAGGTTAAATTTTCTTTGTGTCACACTTTTCAAGGGACTCAATATCGCATTGAACTTTAACTTTGAGAAACAAAAGATAGGTTTACTTCGGCATTCTGGTTGCTGAGACATTCGATAACAATTCACTTCCCCGAACTAAGTACATGGGCCAAGTTCCATGCCTTCTCCACTCTTCTTCACGAAATGAGATCCACAATCACCGCGAAATATCCTGAGTGCTGTGAAAGTTACTGCACCCCGGTACTTTTATCTACTCAGAAATGTCGGCTGCATGATGTTATTAGTTATTCATGTGCAGTGGACCAAATTCATCAGTCAGGTGCAGAGGATTGATTTTCTTACCAAAGTTGTCAGCCTCCCATGTCAATGGAGACGGCACGATTTCTGTACTAGCCTCTGAGGCATCTAGTGATATTAGGGAAAATCTTCAGGGGGTAATGAAGGGTTCATACCTTCACGAGGGTTGATGGGGCTTGCTATAGCGATAGAAGCTATGAAGAACAGGAGGATCGATTTCATCTGCATTGTGATGGGCTGGTTTAACAACTGATTGAGTGTAAAGTTGCACTGTAGTAACGAGTTCGGATGATTGGAGGTTTGGCTTCTTGAAAGTTGAGTTGTGAAGATACAATGTTGATGTAGGAAAGCCGGATTTATATCACTCGCCATCAGACCAACTCTTCCAACACAAGACTCTTGAAATAACCACCAAGGGGGCTATACAGCTACGCCTTACTTTCAATTAGCCAATTCGGCGATCTGATCTCCTTTTCCTCATGGAACTGCTGCCCTGTGCCTTGCGACTGCAGTGGATGCACGTTGGTTGCACACAAGCAGCCAGATAGGATAGCTTCAACTACAACACCTGGAACGTTGTTTTGTCGAATTCACCCTACCAAGAAGAATATACCATGAAGACACGAATGTCGTCATGGTGGAGATTTAGCTGGAGTACTGAATCAGGAAAGTCGACCGTCAAGATACAGTAACGGATATGGAATGCATCAGTATAACCTCGTTTTCAAGTATAAGTGCACGATATAGGTTACCGCAAGCTTTCCATAACATGTGTATCCTATTACCATCCTACTTATTGATTTTAAGATGCCAGGGAAACAGAGGTCACTCAGTAGGAAGCAACAAGCTGCGTATTTCCCCGAGTCCCTTACTTGATACCGACCGAAATTTTTTCCATGGAGGCCAGTGGTATGGTTGCCAGAGCCGGGAAGCAGACTTTGAAACCGGCATTGTAAGCACATAGAATTATGCCAAACGACTTTTCATTCGGGTATATGTGCCACACGACGAGGATAATAACCGCGGGGCTGACGGGTCTATCGACCCGTACTATTCATTAACCTTGATTGGGAGAAAGCGTTGTCCAATACCAGATTTAGATGACGACTGTACATACGGTACATGTGTTATTAACCCTTTTGGGATAGCTACTATGGCGCCACCAACTTAATTACAACTTCCAACAACAACTTCCAACAACAACTGCAACGTCAACGCCACCAACTTCAACCCAACACTTCAGGCCATTTCAAGGTTGTGACGAACTGCATTTACACAGCTGCTGCTACATCAGGGTCACCGCCTTCCGTCTTCCCTTTCAAAGATTTGAAGAATTCGATGATGGGTGCCGAATGTGAAAAACGAACAGTGACTTTTCTAAAATGAATTAATGATGCCAGCGAATTATGACACAAACCCACTTTAAACTCGAATAGTGATATTTTCACCAACTCATTAAGTTAACCATGACTGCCACTCACCCTTACGAACTGGGTGTCTTTTCAGACGGACTGACTGCAATTTCCATAGCACAACTTGAAGGATGTTGGTACTGGGTTTCGCCGGAACGTTTCCGGCGAAAGGCGCTCTTCTCTAGACCAACAAACTGGCCCATTTTGTGGAGCTTGCTCATGCACAACCTTCAAAGACTGGTTAGTCCACTACGCCGGATTTCGGATCACTTACCCTACCAGGGTTCCCCACCCGCCCCCAGCATCATTATCCATATCTCCTACTCTATTAGATGAGCCCCACACATACTACTCGTTTATCTCGGGCAATCAGAACGCGACAATATGGCGTCGCTGTTGAGATCTGGCCAAGATGTAGGTGCTTAATATCCGAGTTACATGTCCCCCGTATATACCGAGAGATATATCGCCGACTGGTGTGGTATGTACGCGCATTGCTGCTTTTAATCGTTAGTTACGCTCAATCAGCGTCCGCGGATGGATACGACCCAGTCTCTTCCTACGAGAGAATTCATAGCTGTTTCACCGAGATTCTTATCATAGACCAGGATGGTCAGTTGTTGAGCGAATAGCATGGTTAATGGACATAACATGCTGTGAATGTCCTCCACGTTTAGTCCACCTCGCCGTCCCACAAGAGAAAGTAACAGCCTTCTGTGTCAGGTCATCTTCTTGATTCATCATTGAACCATCTTCTCGTCTTTACTTGTTTACCAGAGCTCTTCAAGCAAGATGGGTATCCCGTCGATAGAAACTCATCAGTCGTTTGCAGCGCTGACTGGCACCATGATGGCATTCTCGATCATTGCCGTCGTCCTGCGATTTTATTCAAGGCGTCTGCAGAAGGCGGAGCTCAAAGCAGATGATTGGATTATGATACCGTGTCTTGTATGTATAAAATTCGCTGACTCACTGGAGTGATTCATTCGCATCAAGGGACCAAGATGCTAAGTAACTACACTGGACCAGATCTCCGTTCTTGGACTGTTCATTCTCATGTTTGTTGGTAAGAACTTTGTCCATCAATCTATTCATGTTGGGCAGCAAAAGCTAACCGGACCGTTCTACCTAGATATTAAGCATCACATAATGGGATATCCTACACCTACAGATCCAAAGGTCCTTATTGCATCCAAGCCTTTCTTGGCAAAGGTTATTCTCGCCTCTTTCCAGCTATACCCACACACTTACACTCTCTAGACCGTCATTGCTGGAGATTTCCTCTCACTCGCTGCTTACGGCTTCATTAAAATAAGCGCCTTGCTATTTTATATTCGGATATTTTGTGTCCAAGGACGGACTATCTTCCAAGCCATTCTATACTCGAGTATTGTCGTTGTATTTCTGTGGATGCTTGCGTTCATGATATTAGCAACCGAACAATGCGGATCGCACTTCTCTGCCCTATGGGGAAGTACAGCTGAGCACCTAAAGTACTGCAACGCCAAGTACCCGTTCCTTCTTATAGCTTCTGCCACCGACGCGGGCCTCGATCTTTGGGTGATCTGTCTTCCAATTCCTATGGTAAGCAGACCACGGTGTGGCAACTAAGTGGTTGTATGTGAGCTGACAGCCTTTCGTAGATCTGGACGCTCAAAATGAATATCGCTCGTAAGCTTTCCGTTATGGGTGTTTTCCTGCTGGCAATCATGTATGTTTCTCACTGTCCAGTCTTGAAGACATGTTACTCAACCATTCGAAATAGGAGTCTTGCTGCATCGCTCATTAAGCTGGGCTATATTGCCGACATTCAAATACGTATGTGACAAGGTTCCCAAAACATCAGATACCAGTCTTGGAATGCTAATCGCCATCTAGATGGACTAAGAGAGAAAGATGATCCTCAGTGTGAGTTTCGATGCGACAACCGTTTGATGAACAGTTTACGCTAAAACCTTCCAGTAATCAACACACGGATCGGCTTCTTCATAATTCTGGAAGCGGGTCTAAGCTGTATCGCGGTCAACCTTCCTACTCTTTACTTCCTCACTGGGAAGGTCAGCCCAGAGCATGTACTGAGGAGTGTTCGTAGCATGCTCTCACTTCGATCGATTCGGTCTGAGGCGGGTTCGCAGAGAAGCCATACATATTCGGCAAAAGGAAGTCCAGGCAGTGCGCCCAACTCGTCTCTCTCTCATCTAGCCCCTACAAATGGTGTACATATCGAGACTCATACTATGAACGACTTGGAGTCGAGGGGAAAGTATGATATGCACGATGACGTGAACGTCACGAAGACCATATCCCAAGTATCGGAGAGGGCGTGAGACTCCTTAATTGTATTCAAAAAGCTGAATAAAGGGCTCAAATAAGGCATAATAGGAGGAATACCAGAATGAATAGCGAGAAGGATAGCAGGGGGTGACAGAGGGGTGACAGAGGGGTGACAGAGGGGTGACTGGAACAAGACCACCATTCACTAGGGCCACTGATTATCAGGGCATGAAGAGGTGCTGTGTATCCTTTCCAAACATACATACTACCCCTTTTCGTATATATGCTTCTTCCAATTTAACTTTCCATCACGAATTCCAGTTTCCATTTGCGTTGGTTGAAAATACCGGAGACTGCTGCTAATACGCGTGTCCTGTTTCCGCACAAATCAGTTCATGAAAACTATTGGATTTAATTCTGACCCTAATCCAACCGACTCGATACTCCTAGTGCTACAATATCTACTTCGTTTGTCCACTGTGCCCTAGCTAACCTCATGATGCACGAAGACGTCGTCATTCACCTCCGAGCCATGGTGTATTGACACGTTTTAGTCAACGAGATATTGCTTCTGTGGAACATGAGTGAATTGTTGCTGTATTGTTGGTTTTGATGGATATGATTCTCCGTCAACTGGGGTTGGAGGGCGCTTGGCCAATAAGGGTACTGCCGTATGGGTACGTGTGTTAGTACGATGTTGGTACTTCTTTCTCGCTATGATGAGCCTAATTCATGCATCGAGCACGATTACGAGTACGAGAGCCATGAGAAAATCCCTAGTTATATTCACCAGACTCGCTTGATACTCCTCTCCTGTATATCGTTTGAGAATCTAGACGAAATGGAGTATCGAACCTCCACTTAATTCGATACGAGGCGCCGTTTTTCATTATTGGGAAAACCAAATGCCCAGATTTATCTTTTGAAGCGTTCCAAGAGCGTAGTTGTTCATCAAAGATGGAATATGAAGTCCTCTTCAGACGGCTCTGCTCAGTTCCCGCCGTGTGTGCGACGGTAGCGATTTGTTACCTTGTCTACTATTTGTGAGATCTCTAGATCTGAGGCTATTCGCAAATTACTCCGATTACGACGGCATCTCCAGCTCCGCCGGGGGCTCCGACGAAGGCTAGCTTCGATTTAGACCCCTTCTTTGCAGATCTTTTGCTCCTGCTGTTGCCACTGAAATGAGGATATAAACCAGCTGTTTTTCATATATTTCACTTCTTCAGATAGATCAATATAAATGCATTTTCAGCTCAGAATCTCACACTATTTCTTTCGCGGTGGTCTGTAACGATACCCTGGCCCGGTTCTCGCAAATTTCACAAACTGGCGGTGGACAGCCAGTGTCAAAAGCAAGCACCATCACGAAACAATGATCAGGTTGCATCGCAAGTATGGAGACGTTGTCAGAATTGGCCCTAATGCTCTTAGCATTGCTAGAGTGGATTACGTTCCCAAAATCTACGGAATAAGTAGCGGATTCACAAAAGTAAGTCATTTGTCTTTCCGCATATCAAGACTCAAATCGTTGAACTAGCCCTTATGTGCAGAGCAAAATGTACAACCTCTTCGCCCCAAGGGTGAGGGGAGTTCCCTTGCCGTCGTTACTATCAATGCGCGACGAAAAGGAGTATGGGCGCCAGAAAAGGCTGATCACCCACGCCTATTCACTTACCTCCCTCACGGAGTATGAACCACTCGTTGATGGCATCATCCTAAAGCTCATGGACCAGTTTAAATCAAAATTTGACAAGCAGGATAACAAAAGCTGCGACTTGAGTGTCTGGCTTAGATACTGTAAGGCAATTGACAGACAATGGAATGTCTAAGAGCTGATTGTTTCTGGCAGATACTTCCGATGTCATTATGCAGTTGAGCTTCGGAGACAGCCTCGGGTTTGTCGAGCAAGGACGGGACGTTTCAGACTACATGATGCAGTTAGATAAGTTACTCGACTTCGCTGCAATAGTCAGTTTCTAATACGATTGCTCATGCTTGATTAGGACCTAATACATAGTTAGGCTCTAACGATGCCCTGGCTTGGGTGGTTCATACAGCATAGCCCCTTTGTCTCGATGATACGAAAAGAGAGTACGAAATTCCCAGAATTCTCGCGACAACAGATTAGGGAGCATGTCGTAGAACACATGAAGAGAAAATCAAATAAACAATCAGAAGCGGGAGACAATAATGGCCGTCCTTTAGACATGCTGGATAGATTTCGGATTGCGGCTCAAGCAGATACTCCTACCGGCTATGATCTGGACCTGGTTATCAGTTGGACCCTAGCAAACATCATGGCAGGCTCAGATACAACCGCCATCGGCCTCCGCGCTACTATATACTACCTTCTGAAAACACCCGAAGCGTTGTGCAATCTCAAGGACGAGCTAAACAAAGCAAGCTTAAGTTATCCTGTTACGTGGAAAGAATCGCAGCATCTTCCGTACCTGGATGCCTGTATTAAAGAAGCTCCCCGTCTTCACCCCGCCATTGGTTTCGGTCTGGAAAGAAAGGTCCCTGCAACTGGTTTGGTACTTCCAGATGGATTCACCCTGTCTCCTGGCACAAACGTGAGCGCTAACGCTTGGGTATCGGGACGTCAATCGGTTTTTGGACCCGATGTGGACAGTTATGTACCGGAGCGATGGCTTCAAAGCAAAGATGAAGATATGGATACATATAAAGAGCGAATCGGTCATATGAAGCGCGCAGACTTGGTGTTTGGCTCCGGCACACGATCCTGCCTGGGGAAGAATATTAGTTTGTTGGAGATATACAAGACCGTGCCGACTTTGTTTCTCAAGTTCGACATCGAACTAGTGGACCCAAGCAAATCTTGGGTAACCACCAATCGATGGACAGTAAGACAAGAAGGCATGGATTGCTGGCTCAGCCCGCTGTGATTCAATTTTCTTTTTACTAAGTTAGTTGCAGGCTGCTGAGTTTGATTCGCTCACTTTCATAAGCTGTCTCTCCTAATTGCATTTTCAATCGCACCTTTCTTTCTATAGTCATCATTCATACATCCCTGGCCAAGAGAGCAAATAATTCCGTCTATTGGTTTTTGAGACCGCCAGCGACATACCTGTTCACACAATCGTCCTCACACTCGAAGATGTGAAGCATATCGGATGATGCATCCGATGTCTGAATGGCATCATTTCGCTTATCTATTAGTCATTTAATGAGCACTGCTGCGCCCCGAAATTTGCCCTTCGATGGCGTACATGATGGTCCTTATGACCCAGGTTAGCTAGTACTAGCACAATGCAATGCACTTTACAAGTCTCACAGAAGAAGATGGTCAGAACGCGGACTGGCAGGCACAGAAACTATAGGCTGCCCATGTCATGCATATGGTTATTATTGAGATCTTGGTGAGGTAGAAGCTAGGAGCTATGAGCTCTGCTTGTTGTCCAAAGCCTTTATTAAGACTGATCACATGGTTGAAAGTAGTGTTTGGCACGACATATCGTTCAGTAATTCACGTGAGCTTCAATGTGTGGATTAAAGGATGAATATGATCGAAACTCATGTAAATTTATTCCAGATCAATACTATCAATGACACCTCCTTCCCCAATTCCTACTACACTTGCACGGCTGTGCCGGTCCCCTCACAGACACATCCCAAGCAACAATTAAACATTACCAATTCGACTATACATTAATCCTATCCTTCCACAACCGCTCCCAATCCATCTACTGAGCAATCAATTGGATCTTCTCGCATTTACCAGTCGCAGTTCCAATTGAAGTTGGGACAGCGGCGATAGTGTAGATATCAGCCTCGGGGCCTGAGCATGCGTAGAATTCGTAACCAGGGTATGTCACAGCCCCAACAGCAGTATTCGGAGCGCTGTTAGGCGCAACGAATACCCAGCCATCGGCATTTTGAGGATTGGTGGCTGGCTCTGCATATGTGACTGTGTTGCCGGAGATGTAGAGTTCTTGTTTTCCTCCTAGGATGTTGATATGTCCGGCATTGAAAGAGAATTCAATGGCTGTGCACCTGTTAGCTTTTTATTCATCTGTACATAGAAATATGTTTATGCTTGCCTTGTGTGTTCGGCTTTCCAACCCAGAGATAGTTGTTGTCTGTGGTGATCTCCAAGCCTCGGAATATCGAACCAGCTCCAGTTGGGAAAGTAAGGAGCTTGTAGGTAGCTTGAGCTGGAGTTGTAGCTGGAGTTGTAACTGGAGCTGCTGAGCAGCCGTCGATGGGGATGGCAGCGGCGGTGCTGGCGAGGAGGGTTGCGATGAAAGTCTTGGAGAACATTTTGAGATGTAGAAGTTGTAGGATCGATAAAATCGTTGAATATACGTGGAATGAGGTGATGTTGAGTTAGAAGCTGTTGATGTTGATTTGAGTAATGGTTTGAATGATGTTTGAATTCGAGGGACTCATCAGGTCTATATATATAAGTTCAGCCCCTATGAGATCCGTCGTATTTGAACTGACACTGATCTACTAACCTATCGACAACCTTATCCATGACCCACTCTGATGCGGATAGTCGATGTTATCACTACGATACTATGAAGATCCTGCATTAAACGGTGTATGAAGAAAGCGCGATCATCTTGGCCGGTGTATCCAGTTCGGTCATCGACGGAGACCACTTAGCTGTAGCTATAATTGTCCCACTATATCTCGTAAAGTGTCTCCGAGCTCGTATTCATAGGCTTGGCAATGGCCTTCCAAGGACTTGGAAGTGGCTCACAGGTGGATATTTTCTCCATACCAAAATGTGGAGCGTATGTTAAATTTAAGCTTCAAATTCCGGCAGTTAGTATATTCGAGAAAACACCAAGATGAACTTTAAATTCTTGCGGCTCCTAACTCAGCCACAACGTGCACGGTAAACTAGTGTCTCTTACTGAAAGACAAATAGGTGGGGCGTTCAATAGGGGCAGATCTCCACATCACGCGAGCGAGTCATAGGCTTCTTCGGCCCCGCACAACGAACATTGAGCTATTTCTCAATTTTACTGTCAGTATAAGTGAGACTCCGAAGTCAACACGAGTCATCCCACGGAAATTTCCTGCAGGACCTTATTCAAATGTATTCAGACTCTCACCGAAAGATCACTTTCAGCCTTTCAAACATTTTCCTCACCGACACTATTCTTGCCCGGTCATTCTGAATCTCGTTGTCCCAAGCCCATAATTCAAGTTAAAATAAAGCGCCTTGCATCTCCTCTGATCCTGCCACACAATGCCGCTACCTCAGACGATTCCCATTCTACTAACAGCCTTAGTCTCTGCTTCAGTTACAAGCTCCATCATAAAAGCCTTTCCATATGACACAACAACTTCGTACCCTTACCCGGGGGCACTTCGGGTTTTTATCTGCACGTCGTAGTAACTGCATAAGATATGTCAAGCTTTGCTAAAGCTACACATCATACGGGGAAGGAGCGCTTGTAGCCTCTTTTTTTTTGTGCTTCTCATCTAGCAGCTTGTACCAGTAAATGATAAAGGTAGGCCGGCATATCATAGTCAAAGCGGTGTCTTTGCTAATTGGCTCCTCTGGGTGATATTCTCCAATGGAGTGGGCGAGAAACGGACGTATCTCGTAGCGGCAGTAGTTGCACAACGCCTCTGCATGCAAGGGCAGTAGTGGCTTCTTATCCTGGCGCACAACAATAACACTCCCCACACTATTCTGCCATTTCTGGGAAGCCCAAGCCCAACCCATTGTTCCAGTTTTGAGATCGAATTTTGTTTTCGGGTCGCAGCATAAATGCAGGAATGTAGCATCCTGATTATTGAAGGGGCTTGAACCTTTGAAGATCTTGTTGCTCTCGTCATTTGCCCATCTTGGATTTGGAGGGCAACGCCGTGTGAATATAGGAAGACCAATGCGATTCGTAATGTCGGAAGAGTCGTGATCAGTGAAGATAGGATCTGTAGAGGATACTTCAACGGCTTCGAAGTGCGGTTTGCCAACCATTACCCGATCACCATGACAATTAATTTTGACGCCCTTAACCTTTATTTCGGTGGACTGCTGGGTAGTAGACGCAGGTTTGTAATTGTATGAGAGGAAGTAGTCGGTAATATGTCGGAAGTCATTCATGTCGAGGTCTCTGCAAGCAGTCGGGTCGATGCCTAGCCCCACCTTACCATAGGCAATAATCGGACCTCTCCAATCATGAAATTGTCCCGCTTTGGTGGCAGTGATGGCTGCGACGCTTTTGTTGGCACGCGATCCATCGATAAGAAAGGTGTCTCGATGGCTGATGTAAATTGTATTCGACAGTTGCCTCTTCAAAACTGGATTGTACTGGATGGGCGCGTGCCTCGGAAATGCTTTTTTTCCAAGAAATGGTTCAAGTGCAGGACTCTGCCATTTGCTGCCATCATCATCGTCCTTGTGCCACTCGCAATGAAGCCAGATGACTTTAGGCTTTCCATTGTCGATCGGGAAAAGGATTGCTCGAAAGTGTTCGTTGGTAGGTCTACTCAGATCGTCAAAGCGGGAATATGTTGCGCAGAGAAGCTTGTGGGTGGGCCAGTCGTCGTTTTGGCATGCTTTCGAGCAGTAGCGGACGCATTTGCATCGGTCGCAGAAACGTACATTATTCGATTTATTGCATACAGTACACAAGCCTGCTTCGTTCATGCTCGCCATATTCCTTTTTTATGTAAGTAATAATCTATTTGGTTGCAGGGAGTCTGGGAGAGTATTGAGTATGCTGACCTAGTCTTTTCTGGGTTCTGTTTACATCGATGGTGTTGGAGCTAAGGAATATGGCTGTACGAAGAAGTTAAAGGGTTAACAGCTATCATCTATCATATAAGTAAGCACGGTAAGCTCAGAGCTAGGTACAAGTGGGGTAAACGGATCAATGAGGAATTTGGAGGGCTTGTGCGGGGAAGTGAAACAAGTTAGACTACAACGTCAACATATTATTGTCCCGTTCTCGAGCTCATATTCTACTTCGTACTGTCATATCCTCACATTACTCTTAAGTCGAAGAATGAGTAGTCATTTCCACCAGTACAGGTAGGACGCACTTCGTCCAGTACGGGCTGTAGGCATTTAGAATTCTGATAATATTGAAGCTTCGCCGTGACGCTGTGACAAGAGAATTATTTTAGGCCAATTAGAAGGTCAAGATTGATGACAGTGGCCCGCGCGCGCAAATCTGGGCTCACCTTCAACACCAAAGAGTCACATGCGTAACAAGAATATAGTTTTTGGTTTTCAAAGAAGTTCAGAAGATTTATAATGTTGAACCACAGCATCGATTGTCTTGATCGACCTAACAAGAATAAGGTTGCCTTGAGGTTGGAAGGCTCCTATAAGACTTCTAGCCACTACCGTTCTTTTTGCTAGTATCTGGGTCTGGTGGCGTATAGCCTCTCAGATACTTGGATGTCCCGGGCCATCCTTCTTTACGATTCAACTTATGAATAATACCATTTGCTGGCAACGAGGACTGCCCATTCTCATAGACATGGTACATGAGTTTTGTCGTATCGTACGTCCCATTTTGCTGAGGGAGCAAGACGTTGAAATGCAGCTCACCATCTCGGTTCGTCCGGTTCATGGGTGTATAGTGCCAATCATGCTCAACCCTTCTTTTGTGATTTTTATTGGCCGTCTTGATAGGGCCATCTACCCCGTTAAGGACTGTGTCGACAATGTT
Source organism: Rutstroemia sp. NJR-2017a BBW (assembly GCA_002946425.1). NCBI lineage: Eukaryota > Fungi > Ascomycota > Leotiomycetes > Helotiales > Rutstroemiaceae > Rutstroemia > Rutstroemia sp. NJR-2017a BBW. The sequence goes on from NJPT01000004.1 coordinate 111,145, forward strand.
TTGCAAGTTCTTGCTTCTTCGCATGCGTTCATAATTGACGTTGTCGTATGTCCACTGCTCTATCAACTGGGTGTCCGTGGCATAATCGTTCCCTATGCGTTTTAGAATCTATTAAGCATTGTTATATCCAGAACTCGACTCACAATCAATTCCGTTTTTCTTGTTCTTCCACTGCTCCTGGAACCAGGCCTTGTCGTACGTAGGCTTTGCCACATCCATACTTGGGATTCTTGCGAGGGATCGATTGACTGTAAAGGATGTGTTCAACTTTGTAGAGGAAGCCTGGATCAGAGACTTAATATTGATAATATATAGTAACGTAGGGGACGACGACTTACTTCAGAGAGGTAGTGTTTTTGAGTGATGGAGTGAAGCTTCTCTATCGATGTGCGAACTGATGATAGCTTATATGATTTCAGATCATGCTAATACAGTTATAATCTGCCTCCTTACCGACGTTGCGGGTGTCATTGAGGCCCGTCTAGACCAAAAGCTTTCTTTCAATAGAAGTCAGCTTTCAGCTCTGATGAGAGCTCAAAGTATTGACCCACATTTCAAGCCTTCTCCTCTAGATTATGCAAGTTCAGAAGCATCCATAGAGCTCCAATTCAGCTAATACACAGTAAACTCCAGCTCCGTGCACGCTGCAACTTCGTGCATAATCACTCGCTTGAGCGAACTCGTATGATCTTCACTATACAGCTGAACGCATGAGTTCATGACGACCTCTAGACCCTCGCTTGAGGGAGGTAAGGAGCATACACGCCGCTTTTTTCCATCAATTCAAGCCTCTCGGCTACCCACCGGGTGGGTAGGGTACCAGCCGGGCTGGGGCACCCATGGGTGGGTTACAGGGGTGGGGGAGGGGGGTTAACCAACCCATTCCGGACCCTTACCAGGTGTGTGACACTCCTGTGGGGTAGGTACGTACCCATTCCATAGTCTATTCACAATGCAACCAAACGGAATTTGGTTGTCGCTGCATTATTGATGATACTTTCTTGATCTGTAATGGTCTGGGCACGTTTCATGACACTGGCTGCATAGAATGCTTGCTGCGAGCAAGATCTTGAGCGACTGGTGCATAGCTTTGCCCTCATCGAATTGGGGTTGATATCGCTATATCAATGCATCCTTTTCACGGTCTTCTCGCTCAATCTACCTCGAAACTAAACATTTGCTATGCATAATTATTGAACATGAATTCAACATCGAGTACTATGAACATGGGAGGAAGAACCTCTAGAGCTGGAAACAGGGGCGAGATATCATTGCAGCTCAATTATGGTATATGGCCATGCTGCCGTGGCTGGCAACTGATAACATGTCCCCAGTAGTGCGATACTGTATAACGAGATACAGGGTCTCTAGGTATATTCCACCAATTATAATCCTGTGATCTTGTACCAAATCGTATTCTAGTTCGATTTTCAAGCAGTGCGCCTATCCAACCACCCAACGTGCTTACTGGCCGATTCTTTCGCTTCACCAAGCCTAGCACGTTGTGGCAGTAGAACGACAGTTGCATTGCAGATCCGCCGTTCAGCAAGCCACGATCAAGCTAAGAGTATAAAACTCTAATCTAGCCTTATTATCGGACGAAAAGAGAAAGAAAACCTGGAGACAGGCAAGGTTACTGTGGGTCTCCATATATTAACCGTGTGGTTTTTGCATTAGGCTAAAGTTACTGGCGCCCCGCCCTAAGCTCCTCACGCGGCTGGTCCGCTGCGGAACCGCCCGGCTGTGCCACGCCACGCGGGCCTCATGCAGCGCGAACGAAGGCTTAACTCAATCACTCTCTACATCGTTCGCTCAAGATGATACTGGCAAGACCGGAATAGTCTGTCTTCTCGATACTACAATGTCCTCGCAGACTTCTTCCGCAGAGCGGATTTGGTCTTAGTCTTTTCTTTAGCTTAGCAGGCACTGCAGGATCCTGTTTTACGCGAGAGCAGGTGGGTGGTAGATTGGTATCGCGTCGATTGTTTGCCGCATCGTCGTCAAGATCAATCGATCAGAGAGATCTGCTCAGATCATCGTCGTACAGTAGGTCGTTGAGATTAAGCGCATGGATATTTTTCAGTCGAAGCAACGAAAGAGGTGTATCTCCGACAAACAGGGCCCCGTCCCCTTTCTCTCACGTAGCGATGAAATCCATCTTCATCCGAGCAGCGATCGCTTGCCAATCCCAACTCCGCTCATCCTTTGCATCCATTATTCGCCATACCTCCTCGAGAACCTTAAGCGCTGTATCGGTGTTCTTGTATCCCATGTATTCCTTGACGGTCTTGATAGCTTTCCTGACCGGCTCCCTCTGTTCTTCTTCGAAACAAGCACATCCGATTACAAATGCGGGTGCGAGGATCAGCGTTTGGCTGGGGTCGCGGGGGCCGAAGCGGGAAAGGAGTTTGATGCCGTCATTCACGGCTGGTGTGATTCGCGGATCGAGTTTCCAGTTTGTGGTTTGAGGTGGAACGACGGAACGCCAGAGGTAGATCCACATCATTTGCCTGTAAAGCAGGCCAACGTTATCGCGAGGATCGCCCGCTGGCCAGGCAGGTGACCAATTTCTTATGCCGGCGTCGATTTCAGCTGCTGCAAGGAGGTTGTTGTAGTCTAAAACAGGATCGATACCGTGCTCCAGGTTATATCGGATCTTGTTCCTTATGTTGGTGATCTTGGACATGTAGATGAAGACACATCATAGGGAAGAACCCTCATGGAGAAACACCCTGATTGTTGCACGGGCCTTTGGCCCAACCCGTCTAAGATTGGCTTGCAGATCTAACATGCCAAAGTAGGATTGCACATGACAATCTGCATGGCGTTGTCGTCCACATCTGTCCTAGGACCCTGCAGCAGGTCACAAGGCCTTGGCGTGCATGATAAAATCTGCAGAAGTTGCTAATTTGGATTATGACAGTGTCGATGCCTGACTTTCAAGCTTCTGTGACAACCAAAGCGCAGGCAACCGCCTTACGAGAATCAGTGCAAAGAGGTACAGCGCTGCACTCACCCAGAATGGCAACCCGACCCATAGGCCACCATTCTCCAGTTGCTGAGCAAACAAACGCGGCCAAAGTTCACTGCCTAACATTCCCGCCACGTTCTGCACCATCATCTGTATTGTGTATAGCTCTGTAATGTCAGCAGAGCTAGTGAAGCTCGTTAGCAGGGCCTTGGAACTGTCGAGCAAGCCCACACCTAGGGTGTAAATGAATATGGCGGTGAAGAAGGCAGGAGGGCTGGTACTGAAGCCCATGGCAAGCGCTCCGCATGCGCGAAGTGCAAGATTGGCTTGTGTAAAGGAACAGTCCATGGCCTGGCCGGTGCCAAATAGAGGCAGGATTTGCGACGTGAGCATTGGTGTAAGAGCAAGTACCACTTGGCTGACAAACATCGTGAATGCGTTGATAAATGTTGTGTCTGGCAGAGACCAGCCAAATACCTGGCTTGCCCATTGCTGGACAATCATATTTTGGCCCATACCTAGGACAATAGTTGTTTCCATGAGCAGGGCCACCTGTATAACACGATGCCGCATGAATTTTTCATGCATGAGGCTCAGGAAAGATAAGGCTGGCGCAAAGCCTGGACAAAATCGAGAGATAACCTTTATTCTTAATAGCTTCGATGGAGCTGGACTCCCTGGTATGAGAGGATCGCTGGATGTGCTCTCTTGGCTAGGAAGTGGGACGTAGCCCTGTTCCCCACGCTCAAACAGATCTGGGAGTGTATCATATTCACTGCCAGTCTCTACCTCTTCGCCTTGCATCAGCTTCGACTGGGGCCGTCCCGAGGCTTCGTATAGCAATCCGTAGGCAGATATCGGTATGCTGGCGGCGCAAACCAGAGCTGCAACAGGACATACTAGCCAAGGGAATTGACGTAGCAGCCATCCGCTAGCAGCAGTCCCCAGAAATTGTACAAAGAGAAGTATAGAGCTGCTGGCGAAGAATATCGAAGACCTAGGCGTAATGTGTAAGTGCAGCACTGGGGACGTGAAGGAGAGTCGAACCTCAGTTTGGGAATAGTCATTTTAGCCACCATGGACCAGAGAATCAAATAAGTGATCCCGATCCCCCCACCGAAAACGTCAAAACCCGCGCTCAGCCAAAGAACACGAAGATCGAAGGTGGCATAGCGGCAAATAAGATAAAAAAAGAGGTACTTCAACGACGTAGAGCACATACCCACCATAACCAGCACTCTTTTGTCCACCCTTGATGAAATCCATGCATATGGCAGTGCTAATAAAAGACTTGCCATAGCCGTGAAACGAACATCTCCCCCATTTAACTTTGCAACTGTTGTCTGAATCGGCTTGAGTTTGCACAGCGCTTCTGGCATCCGCAGGCTGGGCTCAGGACCTATCGACCCCTGGTGGGTCGCATACCACTGACGGCAGACTGACGCCTCGAGCATTGGGACTTTCGACGCATCAAAAAGCGCCAAAGCCAGTGAGACAGTGATGAGAAGCGCACCAGCTGTCGAGTGGACAAAGACTTTCGAAAGCCCGCGGATCAGCACCATGGTCGCAAAGTTGTTGGCAAAAGAAGTAAATAAGCAGCAGTGTAGGTAGCCCCACAGAGGTCGCATCGTTTGGTTTGTGGGCGTGGACGAGGGATATAAATAATGAGAGATTAGGATCGGACGAGTCCTGACTCAGACTGGAAGATAAGCAGCGCGCGTAGGCTCGAGTAGAGAGTCCAGACTGACTGGATTAGTGGGACGTCGCGTGCAGGATGTCTTGCGCGTGTAAGATGGCGAGTCATGGTAGGTAACGCTTGTAGAGGTTCAGGTGACAGGTGAAAAATTCCAATAACTAATAGTGGGTGGCCTCACTAAATACGTTCTTCATGCCAGCATACACTTTAGTAGGCACAAGCGAATACCAACAAGCAAGCGAATGCACGAAAAATCACTGAAATTCATAGAATTTGGGAATTTAAAATATATATTTATATAGACTTATAGATTAGAATTGATATCTGGCCTTTTAAGAAGTCCAGTGGAAACTAAATAGTGGTGAGCGTTGTCCGCACGGAGTAATTAGGGCCCGACCGCACGTGGATAATTCTGACTAGCTGGTGTCATGCTCCACATGACTAAGAAGTCGGTTAATACATTTGTGTGTTGAGCAAGTGTAACTAGAATGCTTGTATCTGAAATATATTGGCAGCTCAATAAGTTTGCTTCATCCTAATACCTGAAAACACTCGCACTACGAATGCACACGGCTGTTGCATATCCATCTTTCCTGTGCAGTGTCTCGGTATGCTTATTGCAGAAAAAGTGGCCATTCGCACGCTGGAAGCTGTCGAGGACACTCGAACAGCGGAACTTCCTCGACATGTAGTCGTAATCTGGCATCCGCTTCTAGCCCGCATCTGTATTGTCACATGGCGGCTCTACATGGCTCTACGATTGTATCTACTTGTCACTTCCCGCACTTTTTCTTTGTTGCAATGGGCATTTCTATTCGCTGAGTGGTCTATTGCTAGTAGGACCTCTTCTTCCTCCGTTGCCGAACTTGGCTGCTGCAGTAAATCACCGTGTAGAACATATTACTGACGCTATTCTTTACTTGTAGTGCCGTGCGACGATTCTCAACGTCTGACGATTGCCGCTGGCGTCGCTGCGCAGACGAAACCGCGAAGGCCACTTTTGAGGGCCATCGGCTCCAATCTACCTAGGATTGATGTATTGATACCCTGCTGTGGGGAGAGTCATGAAATTATCCTCAACACTATCAAAGCGGCGTGCATGCTTGACTACCCAGTCCAGCAGTTGACAGTAGCACTCCTAGACGACAGCAACTCGCCTCAACTTCGCACGGCTGTCGCTGAACTGGCCAAGGACCATGCCAACGTGCGGTACGTTGCGAGGGGCAAGGAAGCCCACTTTGTTTTTTCAAAAGCCGGGAATCTCAACCACACTCTCCTCAATGTGCAAAACATTGACTGGCCTGCCCCCGAGTACGTTGCGGTTTTTGACGCTGACTTTATACCCGAACCACAATTCTTGCGTGCAACGCTACCGCATCTCCTTCGAAGCTCCAAGGTGGCCATGGTTAGCACCCCGCAACACTTCTACAACCTGCCAGCCACGGACCCGCTCTTCCAGGCGCTCGATTACGGCACTTCGATTCTGGAGCCAATCCAAGATCGTCGAGGGTTTGCTGTATGCTCGGGATCCGGCTTCCTCTTCAGGCGCGATGCGGTTCTTCAAGTTGGCTGTTTCCCCACGTCCGCATTCAATGAGGACCACTTGCTCACGGCGCTGCTGCTCCGTTCTAATTGGGAGATCATCCACACGCAAGAACCATTGCAATTTGGCCTTGTGCCCGACTCGATAGAAGGCCATATCGGCCAGCGTCAGCGGTGGAGCTTGGGCGTGGTCCAGGTGGTGAATGTATGGTGGGACAACGATCTAACGGTCAGCACCGCGCATCGGTGGGAGATTGCAAAAGAGGGCTTCATGTTTGCGGTCTATCTGATGCAATGTGTATTCACCATGGTGATTGTCCCGATAGCGCTACTATCCGACCAGCAGCTGGTATCGTACTCCGCAAGGTGGGAGCTGAAAACTGTGCTCGTCCTTGCCTTGTTATACCACACTGCCTGTTGGGTGCATGATTATATCACCGCCATCTCGTCGAACTTCCTGTGCTCGGTATTTCCGCATCTCAATCAGGTCTGGCTTACGATCCGTGAGTCTTCCTCCTCGCGTCTCATATATCTGACCTAAAGCCCGTCACAGCCCAGGTTATGAATCTCGCTCGTTATTATACCTTCACTCTGCTGGGCCGTCGTGGTGAAGTAATGCCGCGTCCCACTTTCAGCACCGGAACGTCGTGGGCCGCACTCTCCCCTACTACGCAGGCAAAACCACAGCCACAGCAACAGCAACAGCCACCAACCCCATCCTCTATCGACCGGCTCAAGCGTCTGCTCACCCACTCCGGTCTCCTCGTCCACGTCCTGTTATTTCTCCTCGTCCCGGTCTCGCTTTTTCTCTCCCTACGCCGCAATTGCACCTCCCTGTCTCTCTGCCCAGCCGCTTTGCAAAAAGCAGCATTCCCACCTGCTCTTTTGCTTAGCTACGTAGTCGTGACGCAATGCTACGTCCCCATATCGCACCTGCTGAATACGACTGTGTGGCCGGAGCGGGGGAGCATGTTGATGCAGAAAGAACCCGGTGGGGTGTTCTATCCGTCGCTGGCTGCTAGGGAAAGGGCGCTGCGGAGACGAAAGAAGCGTGTGGGGGCTGGGGGTCACTTTCTGATGGTATTAGGAGTTATCCTTACCGTGGCCGTAGCAATTTGGCGCCTTTGACTGATTATAAACACTGACCTATAATGGAGGGACGGATCGGAATTTAGATTAGAAATTATAATTTATTTTTAATTAAATCTATTTTTTTCTTCTAATTAAATTAAATAAAATTTATCAACTTTGATTATTATATAATTATATAATATAACTACATTTTGGTTATATTGCTTTTATAAAGAAAGTTTGTTATATATAATACTATATAAATATATATAATAATAATATCCAATTCTTCTATAATATTGATATAACTTCAAGTTTACAATATCTCTTCCTTCTTCTTCCCCTCCTTTACGGCGCCTATCAACTCCCGCGGTCGAACAGAAAGAACACCATCCTTGTTCATTAAGATCTCGAAGGTGCGGAGGAGCTATCTCACGATCAGTTATTAATTATCGTCGCCTCAGGATCCTGACACGCCCAACTTCGAGGGAGGGATGTGCGAAGAAGAAGAAGAAGAAAAAAAAAGGAAAGAAGTCGTAAAAAGAAAACGCGAACGCACCTCGAAAACACACTTGAAAATCTCAATAGTCGCAATATGCTTCCCCAAACACGTTCGGCTCCCGAAGCCCCAATGGAAATCCCACCGGTCCCAATCCTGCTTCCGCTCCGGCTCGACCTCCACCCACCGCTCGGGTCGGAAGACCGCGGCGTCCTCCCCATACACTTCCGGGTCTCGCATTGTGATCCAGGGACTGCTGGCGAGCGCCGTCCCGGCTGGGATCAGTTGCTCGTTGAAGACCACGCCCCCGGCGGGGACGACGCGCGGGAAGAGCGGCGTGCTGGGAGAGAGCCGGAAGGATTCGCGGATGCATGCGGAGAGATATGGTAAGGTTTGCAGGGAGGTGAACGGTGCTGGAAACGGAATGTGGCCACTGGCGACGGCGGCGTCGATCTCGGATGTTAGTAATGCCAGACACCGGGGTTGGGTGAGGAGGTTGCGGAATAGCTTTTGGAGGGCGTCAGAGACGGTGGCGGAGCCGCCAAGCCTGGTGAGAGTTTTAGTGAGGAAAGCAAAGGGGAGAGGGAAGGCAGGGTTGGAAGAAACTGATACATACATGGCGAGAAGGGTCTCAGCTTTTACGTCGTATTCGGACATGGTGCTAGATTTATCGGCAGTTTTGGCGGCCATGAACCTAGGAGTTTTAGGCTTAGTATTGCCGTAGTTGGGTGAGGGAGTTCCCATACTGGTACATCAAGTCGCCATCTTCTAGTCTTTCTGGGCGTGGGTGTGCGACGTGCTCGTCGTACCAGACATCCCGCTCCTAATCCAGCATCATGTCAGCGTCGACCGTTATTCACATTTTGCCGTCTGCCTCGCCGCTATTTCGCCCAACTTACGGCCATCAGAGCTCCAATCCCACTTGCATCCCCGGCCTTGGCCGTGAAGAACTTCCGCCCCAACCATGTTTTCCGCGCCAACACGGAGAGCTTGGGAATCCGGCCGAGGAACTCGAGTGGCCACACGACTTGTGCAAAGCTGGCGATGAGGCCACGCACATCGGTGCGTTGCTTGAGGAAGCCTATGGGCTTACCAGCAAGAATAGCACTGATGACATCGTAGGCGAACCAGCTGTAAAAACAATGAGTCGTCTGATGCGGAGTAGCGACACAATCATGGATAGAAAACAGCAACATACTGCAGCCAATTATCCAATTCAGCCGTGCTATAAATGTCGGCCAGACCGTTGAGTAATTCGATCACGCTGGCATCGATCCGAGCTTCATACCGTTTGACTGAAGACATGGCATACTACAGTCATAACCTAATTAGTCTGCATGTCCATGACGGTATAAACCGAGGGGGCGGCTACTCACCGCAGCCCCTAGACGTCGCTTGATCACGACGTGATCCTCATGCTTGAGCGTGCTGAACAAGGATATCGTTCCAAAATTCGGGTTGTAGAACTGCGTCTTGTCGGCCGTGCGATGGTAGATGGTGGGGAGAAAATCCGGTTTATTAATCATGAGCGAGTTGGGACCAAAGCGGACGATGGGCCCTGTTCAAAGACATCGACGGTTAACTGTGTTGCTACCCCAACCTCACGTGACAGGATGGAAAGTAAATAGAAAGTAAAAGGGGGATCACGGAATCGCCGTCCACGAATATCATCGAACTGGTCATCGCAAACACCGAAAAGAATGAGTCACTAGAAGTAAATGGGCGCCAACCGTATTTCTCATGCAAACCCTGATAGTACTCATGCTCATTCCCGCACAGATAGCGGTAGCATTGGTGTAGATTTGAGACGGATGCCAGGAACGGACCTGGGAAATGGGCCAGAGGATGGAAATAGCGACGGTAGACAATGGCCAGAATGAGGAAGAGATTAAACGATAATGAGAGGGCGACCAGGAAGCCCGAGATGTCTCTTTGTATCAGCCATGCTTGTGCTGCGGCCAACGACGGCGTGGAGGACGAGAGGGAGGGTATTGCGGCCACCATGATTCACACGAAGAACCTTCAAGAGTGGTAAAACGGTCGGAGAAGGGAAGGTTTGCTGATCGACTGACTTACAAGAGAACCGGCATTGAAAGATTTCGGACGATGTCACGCAGTCTCGACCCTCTCCTCTGACAACAAGAGCATGCATGCTTTCTCACCAATGTAAGTCGAGAGCATATATGCTTTCTCACCAATGCAAGTCGAGAGCATATATGCTTTCTCACCAATGCAAGTCGAGAGCATATATGCTTTCTCACCAATGCAAGTCGAGAGCATGCATGCTTTCTCATCAATGCAAGTCGACGTGGTCGAAACAAGGTGTGCATATTGGCCGACAGCAGCTGGGAGGAGTCCATACAGTTTAATAGCGTAGTTTAAGAGCGGAAATGACTGAATACTTCTGGTCGGCCAATCAGAGCATGATCATGCTGGTCCCAGAGCCGATAGGTGGGAGGGGAATTGACAGTGACATAGACATACTGTACAGGATCATCTCGATCTAGTTTCTGCGTTATTCAGCTCACCGTTTTGCAGACTGAGATGGAAGAATGTAAGAAGCAAGGGGAAATGGCGGACCGATAGGCCTATTACCTAGACCCCGAGGAGCAGCCCTATCTATACAATATAATTTTGCATTGTTCGCTGCTCCCCAGGTCCCCAAATAATCGTGAAAGCCCGCCCTTTTTTTTCTTCTACGACCACCCAGACTTGCATTCCCACCCGTTTGTTTAGCACCGCTCCGTTCTACTCGTCGCCATGACCCTCCCAACCATCGACTTTTCCGCCTTCTTGCACGGGAGCCCGAGCGAGCGTCTTGCCATTGCGGATGCCCTGGTCGGCTCGTTCAAACAGCATGGCTTTGCCCGGCTCGTGAACTATGGGATCCCTCTGGCGAGCATTGAACATCTCGAGAAGATGGTGCGTCGTCCATTTTTTCCTCTCTTTCTTTCTTTCTTTCTTTCTTTATTTATTTCAGTTGATGAGTAGTGGACCCCATCTAGAACCAAAATTTCTTTCGCCTCCCCGAACGGGCCAAGTGGGAAATTTGTAACGAGCCCAGTCCTAATCCACAACGCGGGTGGAGCTTCAAGGGTGCCGAGACCACATCGGGGCTCCGCCAACACAAGGACGCGCCACAGGGAATCTTGATGGATGAAAAGGTTGGTCCCTTCTCCACCTCTTCCATGTCGGTGAAAGAACGCTGAAGTGAACGCGCCTTGGGTAGGAACACTTCGACGCAGGCCCTGCTCACGATGTCGCCTTTCCCAATAAGTGGCCCCATCGGGACATGCCTGAGCTCCAGCAGTTTCTGGAGCCCTTCCACCAGAGGTGCCAAGACTTGTGCCTTGCCATCATGGAAGCTTGCGAAGTGGGGTTGCGCTTGCCAGCGGGAACGTTAACCCGGCGCTGTCAGCCCTCCGCAAGCGAGCTTCGACTAAACTACTACCCCCCCGTAAGTGTGGATCGCATCCGTGAGGGGCACACCCGCCGCACATGGCCCCACACCGACTTTGGCCTCGTGACGTTGCTGTGGCAGGACGATGTCGGCGGGCTCAAGTACCAGGACCGGCACCAGTCGAACTCACGATCCTTCATGGAGCGGGAGTACGGGACGGGATCGGGCCCGGCCGCGGTGGGGGACGAACACGATGTGTTTGTGCCGCTGACGCGGGGTGACCCGGGCGAGGTAGCGGTCAACATCAGCGACACCTTCCAGCGCCTGACGAATGACGTCTTACGCGCCGGGGTGCACACGGTGGACGAGCCGCCTGCCTTTGAGAATTCCCGCCGCCACTATCACTACCACCACGACGATCCCGAGGGGAGAGAGGGAGCAGAGGGAACCGAGGAGGGGACGGAGCGTGCACTTCCCGCCCGCCACTCGAGCGTCTTCTTCTTCAAGGCGCACCTCGACACGTCGGTAGGCGTGCTGCCCGCCTTTGTCACGCGGCAGACCCCGGCACGTTATGACGATATTACGGCGCTGCAGTTTCACCAGCGCATGACGCACGTGCTGATCGATCCAACGGGGCAGCAGGGGCAGGGGCAGGGCCAGATGCACCGAGGGGTACTCACCAAGGAAGGCTAATGAGGGGGAGCCAGGGGAGCCAGAGGAGGGAGGGATATGATGGGTCGGGGCTCGAATCAGACCATCACGAAATGAGACAAGACGCGTAGATCTAAATTGAAGAGTTTTTCATTTTGCATTTGCACTCTCACGTTGTGGTTGTCTTTTCTGATATCGGCTGCGGGTGCGACTATACAGTAACTCGTACAGACCAAGAGAAAGCAGAAATGACGCGAGGTGACGTGATGGCGCCAGTCTAAGTATAGTCATACGCAGCAGCCCCCTCACCCTCCTCCGCCTTTGTATCGTTAGCATCCACATCCTGCCTGTGTCGTTGCTTCCGTGTGACCCAGTGCGCCATGGTCGTCCCCCGCCCGATCTCGGGATGTACGACATCAAGTAGCCCCAGCTGCTGCAGTTTCGCGCTTTGCCTGAGGGGATCCAGTACCAGATCATTTTCTGCCCTACAGAAGGTACATATAAGATTAGCATCTGATACCGGATAGTTCTCCGATCTCTGCTCTCTATTGGGTCCCCGCATTATCATGAATCAATTATCGTCGATCATTAATCATCGATCATCGATCGTCGATCATCAATTGTCGATCATCGATCGTCGATCATTAATTGTCGATCATCGATCATCGATCAGCGATCATCGGTCATGGATTATAGATCATGCATTATGGATCATCCTTCATCCACTCACACCCCACCGGGCGCGAGGGGAACGGAAGGCACGTACCGGCTAAAATACAAGGTCCCAACTCGATCGAGCTGGTCCTGCCCTGCGGGTGGTCGGTGCACGCGATGCAAGGCAGCCCGAAAATAACCTCCCGACAACGAGGCGAGCGCGTCGCCGACATTGACCAACACGGCATCGGTTCGGGGACGAACCCACTGCCAGTTCCCCTCGACAGGAGCATGGCCCGCGGGCCACCCGGCAACCTGGAGCGCGGCAATGGGCTGTGGAAAATGAAGGGTGAGCATGTCCATATCCGTATGTGCGCCCGCATAGATCTCGTGTCCATGAGCGGCACGCGGGGCCGTGTAATGCATATATCGGAACTGCGACGTCGACTTCCCCTGGATGGCGTGGGCGGCGACGAGCGCATCCTCGTTGGGCAGCTCGAGAATAAGGGCTATAAGGCGGAAGAGCGGGTGCAGGACCCGGTGGTGGCAGAGCTACAGGAACCATTCACCACCGTCAGCCATCTCAGGTTCCACAAGATGGGTAGCGCGAATAAGAACGAGCAAAAGAGACGACCAGAGTCAAATCTCATGCGTGCCCCACCTTCACAAATTGCCGGATGACATCCATGTGGACGGAGATTGGAGCCGGATGCTCATCTCCGCGACTGCTGGACTCGCAGGGCAAGGTCATCATGTAGATCTGGATATTATCCTCGACGCCCGTAATGTCTCTATGGGGATAAGTGAGCATCCGAACGTGGTGTGCGTCGTTACACTGCAATCGTGTCTTACTGATTGGTCGAGCTAGGTCGATAGCCCTCACTAAGTCCGGCGAGAAATTTCTCCATCGAGTGAAACTTCATCTTCTCTTCCAGTGGAAGCCCGAAAAATGCTTGGGCAATGGCAACCTGCAAATCCATCTCGCTCGTCGGGATGCCATGGTTGGCAACGTAAAAAATGCCTATCACACCTTGCAGTCAGCCATGCATTCATCACTATCGTTGTCTTCTGCTACCAGAAGAAGAGCGTGCATGTCGGTAGTACCATGTTCGCAGAGGGCCGTCTCCATCTGCTTCGCCAGCTTTTGCTGCCCCTCCGAAGAGTGAAGGAGGGCAAAATCAATGGTTGGAAGTTGAGCCCACTCCATCAAGGGTGAATTGGCAGCGCTGGGTGGACCAGCCGTTACGGAATGGTGGACGGGAAGTGTTTCGTTCATGGTGCTGTCTTCAAAGTCGCTCATCGTGCGAGTCTGCCGCCCTTTGAAAGGCCTCGTCTTACAAATCTTGCGACTTTTATTTCCTGTCACGCACCGCGATCGGAGAAGGAGAGCCCAAACTACGGGCGTGGCCAGACGGCGGGAGATGGTCAAACACTCCGTCGTTTCTGCAGCATATACTATCTAGTGGTTGACTACTTACGACGGGACTATGATGCTGCAACTGTCTCACCGGAGGATCACTCCGTCCACATCTCAGATATTACTTAGTGGCTACATGTCCTGCAATGCAGCTTGCTCCCTGCTGGATGACAGCAAAGAAAACCTTGCAATGGCGAATCTTATCTCAAGGCCCTCTTACCCTAGCCATTGCCCGTGCGCACAGCAGGGCTGGGCCCCACTGTTACATTTGACAAGGGGGGACGAGGGTGTAGCCCGACTAACATCTATCCTTGCATGCAGTTTGACCTAGCGCTGCACATTCCAGCTGAATGCAAAGTAGAACTCGTAATATATATTACACTATATAAATTTCTAATATCTATCAAATAAATAATTAATACAAAGTAGAATTATTCTATCAAGCAAAAATATTTAATATCACTAGATTTTAATATAATTAATTTAAAATTAAAAATTTATTTTAATTTAAACTTTTATTTTAATTTAAACTTTTATTTATATATTATAAAGAGATAAGAATAATAAAATATTAAAATAACTTTAATTAACTATTTTACTTTATTTATATAATTAAAATTTAAAATTTAAATATAATTACATTATTAAAAATAGAATTTATTAATAATATTAATAATATTATATAATAAATAATATAGATAATAGATTTAGTAAATAAAAAGAAATTGATTTATTAAAATTATTTAAATAATTTTATAAATATTTTTATTATTAAAGATAATTTAATATTACTTTCTTTATTATTTATATTTATTATATTAATTATTCTTTTTCGAAAAGATAATAATATCTTTATTATATTAAAATATATTATATATTTATTTTTATTTATTATTAATATTTCTTTTAATATTATTCTTTAATATTTATCTTTATATTATCTTTATTATTATAAATTTTAAAATTAAATCTTTTAATTATTTCTTTATTTTTAAATTTATATTATAAACTATAAAGTTTAAAAACTTTAAACTTAATTATATTAAATAATAATAAAACTTTAAATAAAAATTAAATAATATCGAATAATATATTATCTAATATTAAAAGATAATATATTATAATATATTATTTAATATTATCTAGATAAAGTAAAGATTTATATAAATAGATAATTTCTTTAATATATAGAATTTTATATTTAATTTAAATAATAATTTTATTATTTAGTTATTATTATTCTAATTCTTTTACTAGTTAATTTTCTATTTATAAATCTTAATATATAATATTATATTTTAATATTATTTCTATATAATATTAATTAAACAAAATATAATATTTTAAATACTAATATTACTTTAAATATCAGATTGAAATTATTATAAATAATTTTCAAATTAATTAAAGTTAGGAAGATATTATATTTTTTACTTTAATTATAATAATCTTAGATATATTAATAATTTTAATTCTTATTACAAATCTATCTATTTAATAATCTGATATTTAGAATAATAATTACTAAAATAATAATAATAATAAAGAAGAAATTAGAAATTAATATTTAAAGATTAAAATATCTAATCTTTATAATAATAATTAAGATATTTTTATCTACTTTTTTATCTAAATTAATATCTATTTAACTTTTAATAATTATCTATTCGAATATAAATTTGAGAAAGTATTTTAAATAGAAATATTTTTTAGAAGATTAATTTTCAATTAGTTTTCTTTATTCTTTATTAATTATATTAGAAATAAAAATATAAAAAGATAAATCTTTATTATAATTAAAGAAGAAATAAAATATATATTTTATATTATAAATAATTTCATTAATAAACTATCTTAAATTTTTGAAAATATTAATAAAAATTAGAATATAACTAGAAGTTTATTAAATCTTAAATAGAAAGATTTTATAATTTATTATATTATAACTTTCCAATAATATATTATATAAATTAATTAAAATAATAATTTATTAAAAGTTTAATATTATAAAAACTTCAAAAATATTATTAAAGATAAAATAATTAAATTCAATAAATTAGAAAATTTGGGATTTATAATAGAAATAATTATTAAAATCGATAATAATATATATAAATAAACCTTGAAATAAAAAGGATATTATAAATTAAGAAAATCGAAAATTTATTTATAATTAAAAAATAGATAATTAGAATTAATAGAATTAGATATAATCCAAATTGGGAATTATTTATTAAAAGAAGAAATAAATAAATAATATAAAGAAAATCTATATTTCGAATATAGAAAATCAGAATATTAAATAAAAAACTATTATAAAAATCAAGGAAAAAAATTATAGAAAGATTGAATTTAATAATTCAAAATAATATAACTTTCAAAAATAATAATTTATTTAATATCAAAATAGAAATATATTTATCTATTATAAATAGTATATTATAATAATTATCTATTTAATATATAAATCCGAAAAAAATAAATTAAGTTAATATTTAAAAAGATTTAAAAATAAAAAAGTTAAAGAGATTTAATATTCTAAAGATTCAGAATAATAATTAAAGTTAATATTAAAATAAATCTAAATTTACTATTTAATTAAACTAAATAGATATAAACTTCAAATTATAATAAATTCTAGAATTATAAGAAATTTTATTATATTAGAAATTATAAAAACTATTAAATTTAAGATTTAATCGAAATTATAATTATATTTATTATAATTAATAAATAGTTAACTAGTTAATAAAGATAATTATATTAGATAAAAGATATAAAATATAATAATATAAATTATTAATTATAAAAAGTAAATATAACTCGATATTATATTATTAAATAAATATTAAATAATTCTAAATATATTATAGATATATTAATATAATCTAAAAATAAATTGAATTATAAAGAAGATTATTTTAAACTAATATAATTATAATTAATAATTAAATATATAAAAGTTTATAAAGTTAATATTCTAGAAAGAGTTAAAAGTAAATAATATTTATAAAATAAAATATTATATTATTTAGAATCTTTTATTAAAGTAAATATCAATATAATATAAGAAATATATTAGAATATTTGAAAAATATCTTATTGAAAAAATATTTTCGGAATATAAATTTTGAAATTATAAAATCAAATTAAAAGAAGAAAAGGAACTATCTTTTTATTTATTAATATTATTTTTAGAAACAAAATTAAAGAAATTAAAAAAATATATTAATAAAATATTAGTAAAAGAATTAATATAAGAATTATTATTATTAATTAGTATATTTATATTCTTTATATCTAAACTAGAGAATATAAAAAAAAGATTAGTAATAAATTATAGAAAGTTCAATATAATTATAATTAAAAATCGATATTCTCTATTACTAATAAATAAATTATAAGATCGATTAAAATAAATTAAGATTTTTACAAAATTAAATTAGAAATTAAAATTCAATTTAATAAAGATTAAAAAAGAATATAAATAGAAAATTATTTTTTATATTTAATTTAGATATTTCGAATATTATATTATATTATTTGGATTTACAAATATATTTATAATATATATATATTTAATTTATAATTTATTATATAAATAACTCGATATATATTATATTTATTATTTAGATAATATTCTAATTTTCTTAAAAATAAAAGTAAAATATATTAAAATTATCTAAAATATATTATAAATTTTAATAAATATAAATATTCTATTTAAATTTAAGAAATATAGATTCTATATTATTAAAATAGAATTCTTAGAATATATTATTAATATCGAAGAATTTAAAATAAATTTAAAGAAGATAAATAATATATTTAAATAATAATAACTAAAAAATATTAAAAAAGTTCAATCTTTTTTAGAATTTATAAACTTCTATAAAAGATTTATTAAAAGATATTTTTTTATAATTATATTATTTATAGAATTAATTAAGAAGAAATAAATAGTTATATAAAATAATAAAGTATAAATTACTTTTGAAATTCTAAAGAAAGTTTTTTCAAAAATATTAATTCTTATTATATATTATAAATATTTATCTTCTAAGTTATATAGAAATAATTAGAATCTTCGAATATTATCGATTGTAATAATAAATAATATTATTATAAAGTTTATTATTAATAATAATTATATAGAGAATCGATTGTAATTATAATAATAAATAAATAAATAGTAATTATTATTAAATATAAAGCTTTATATATTAAAGAAAACTATCTAATTATATAGATCTTTATTCTTTATTATTCTAATTATTCTAATTATTCTAATTAACTAATTTAATTAGAATAATTGAGATAATTATATTATATATTTTAATAATTAAAGATTCTATTAAAGATATTATTCTTTTCTTAGATATCTTTATAATAATAAATATTATTCTTTTAAAATACTTTTTATTTTAAAGATATCTATATTATAAAGTACTTTATATCTATATATATTTATATTGTTATAAGTATATATATTATATTATCTAAATATAATAGATTAACTTTCTGAATATAAATAGTTATTTTCTAAATTTAAGATTTTTAGTTTATATATAATTATAAATATAATACTATTCTCTTTCTAATTTAGTATTATTCCAATATTTATTATATTAATATAGAATATTTATTTGAACTTTAGATAAATTT
Organism: Rutstroemia sp. NJR-2017a BBW; assembly: GCA_002946425.1. Lineage (NCBI taxonomy): Eukaryota > Fungi > Ascomycota > Leotiomycetes > Helotiales > Rutstroemiaceae > Rutstroemia > Rutstroemia sp. NJR-2017a BBW. The sequence goes on from NJPT01000004.1 coordinate 129,711, forward strand.
CCTAGATTTTCTTTCTTTATTATATCTTATATTTATATATTTAGATTTATTAATAGTTATCAAAATCAATATATTTATAATAAGAAAAAGGAAATTATTATATTATCTTTTTATAATTATTATTTTGAAAAGAAATATAATTATCGAGTTTTTCCTAATAATATTTATTATAAAGAATATAGAAAGAATAATATTAAAAAGTTTTATAATATTTTTGATATAATAATTACTATTTAAATTTATATAGATTCTAAAGAAAAATATTTTTAAAAAGAAAATAAAAAATTTTGTTTAGAAAAAAAGGAAGTTATAATTAAAATTCTTTATTTATATATTTAAATAAAGAAGATTTAGATATAATTTGAAAAAGTATATAAAAATATTAAGAAGATATTCTAATATAATCTAAAAATAATTAAAAAGTTAGAAATATTCGAGAAAAGAGAAAAACTAAAGAAGAAATAAATTAAATAAATTATATAGATCTTTTAGATATCTAATTTCTCTAAAATTAACTTTTCGATTTTCAAATTCTTTTTAATAAGTAATTCTAAATTAACTATTTAATTAATAATTAAGAATTCTTTAAATAGAATTTCTCTAAATTTTATAAATAGTTTAGATTTTTAATTGGTTTCTATATATTTTCCAAATATAGATATTCTTTCTATTTGATTAAATAATAAAATCTCTTTTTAATATATTTTTAATTTAGTATTTCTTCAACTTTATATTTAGTATTTAAATTAATTAATTTAATTTCAATATAAAGTATATTTGATATTTTTGATAATATTAATTCTAAAAATAAAATATAAAATATTAGATATATATTTATTATTTATAATAATTCTAAATAGTAATTAACTAATTTAATTACTTTATTAATTCTAAAGAATTCTAATTTCTTATAATTCAGTTTATTATTTAGTTTTTTCATATTGATATTTTATTTAAAGAAATAAATTTTATCTTTCTTTTTAAATATTACTTTTATATTATACTTTATATTATAATAGTAAACTATATATTATATAATAAATTTAATATTAAGTGATAATTATTTATAAAGATTTCTAAAATTCTCTATTTTTGTTATTTTTATATTCAATTTGATTATATTTAGTAATTATATATTATAAATTTTGAATTCAAAATCGAAATTAATATATATCGAGATTATATTTATAATAACTATTTTTATAATATTATAAATAAATTATATAAATAGTAATAGTTCTATCTAATTATTCTATTTATAATTAATATAATATTATAAAGATTATTTTATAATTTAGTTTAATTATTCTATTTAATTATTTATTTGAAGATAGAATATTATTAAGAGTTTTCTTTTGATTCTTAATAAAATTATAAATATTTATTAGAATTTCAAAATAAATAGTTTATTTCGATCTAAGATAATTTCGATAAATATTCTATATATATTAATTATTATTTTTAGAAATATATAAACTAAATTCTTAACTATATTACTTTCTTTATATAAAATTATATATCTAAACTTGATTAATCGATTTATTATAATTAAAATAAAATTATATATTATTTCTATTATTAGATTCTTCGAAAGTAATAATTTAATTATAAAGTTTTATATAATAAATTTCTATAATTAAATAGATATATTCAGAGTTTTGAATTAATTATATAAAATATATTATAAAGTTTTATTTTATATATAGATATTATAATTTCTAATAACTTCTTTAACTATTTTTCTTATTTATAGAAAATATAAATTCGTTTTGATTTTTATAAATATCTTTATAATTCTTTAATATTTATAAACTAATAATTTATATTATTTTTAAATAAACTATTTAACTAAGATTAAAGAGATATATATCTTTTTATAAAAGTATATAATATTATCTTTAATTATAAATCCCTTATTTGGTTATTCTAATATTTATTTTATAATAAAATCATTTTTATAATATTTTTATATTTATTTCTCTAAATAATTATTACAAAATAATATTATTATAGTTAATTAAATTAAATTAAATATCAATAAATCTTTATTCTAATAAAATATAATATATATTTTATATATTTTATTTTCTAGATATTCTGGTTTTTTATTAAATATATCGATTTTAATATTTTTGTTTTCTTTAATATATAATATCTTGAAATTATATATAGTTAATATTTCTATTTATTATATTTATTATCTATTTAGAACTTTAATTATTATAAAGTATATTAAATTTTTATAATCTAAATAAATCTGAATTATATATTTAAATTCTTCAAAATAAACTTTTTATTTTTTAAAAGTATTAATAATAATAAATAACTCTTTATTATATATTTTATAATTCAATTTAATTAGTTATAGTTTTTTTAAATAATATATTATTAATTATAACTTTTTATTTTTATTTAATTAATTAAAGATTATATCTAATATATAATTTGATATATTTATTTTAATAATAATTAGTTATTCGAAATCGAAAGTAATAAAAACTAATATTTATATAAAGATTTATTTAAAGATTTCAAATATCTATTATATTATATTATTCTATTTATATTTAATATCTTTCTTAATTAACTTTATAAGAAATATTATAATTTTCAAATAGTTTTTGATAAATTATTTATAGAAATTTACAAATTTTAAAAATAATTATATTTCTTTTATAATAATAAATTATTTCCATTTTAGAACTTCTTTTATTTTAGTTAAGTTTATCTTAAATCCTATTATATTGATAATATATTTTAGAAATTTGGTTTCGATAATATAAAATTTATATTTCGAAGATTTTAATAAAATATCTATATTTATTAAAATCTGAAATATTTCTTATATAATTTTGATATATTCTTTTAAGATTTCGATAAAGATCAAAATATTATTTAGATATATTATATAATAATTATCAAAATACTTTCTTAATAAATTATTAATCAAATATATATATATTACTAATATATTAGTAAACTTAAAGAATATAACTTGGTATTTATAATATCTATATTATATATAAAATACTATTTTCTATTTATTTCCTTCTTTAATTTAGATTAAATTGAATTCTATATACTAATTCAACTTAATAAAATATTTAACTTTTTTAATTCGATTTTATAACTTACTAGTTAATAATAATATATATCAATTCTTAATAATAATAATATTTAGTTTTCGATAATTAATAACTAATCTTAATTTTATATTATAGAATTTAGATATAAAGAAAATTAATATATTTATAAATAAATAGAATTCTCTAATAAATCCTTTTATTAAATTTTCTATAATATATTTTTAAAATATTCTAAATTTCTTTTTTGATAATAATATAATTAATAAACATAATAATTTCTTTCTTTCTTCTAATTTTATTTTATAATTTTAAAGTTAATATTTTGATAAAGTATCTTTTTAAAATCTTTCTTTAAAGATTTTAATATATTTTATATATTATATTAATATATTTTTTAATAAAAGATCTTAAATTAAAATATTTAATTTTAGTAAGTTTATTATTATTAATTTCTAACTAGATATTAATTTTATAAGATTCTATATAAACTTCTTTTTATATTTATATTTATTATATTATATAATCTTTATAATCTAATTAATATATAGATTATAATTTTCTAATTATAATATTTCCAGAATTATCTAATATTTTTCTAATAAGATTAAATCTATTTTTATCTATTTAGAATATTAATCTAGTTATATTTCAAATTCTTATATTTTATATTAAATTAATTTATTTTCTTTAGTTAATTATCTATCGATAAAATAAAGTTTATATAAAATTAATTTTTTAAAAGTTCGCAAGTTTACTAATATTATAATTTCTAATATTATAAAATTTTCTATTATTCCTAAATTCATTATAATTCGGAGTATTTATTTATTTATATATATTTTATAAAAGATTTATTCTAATTTTAAAATAATCTTTAACTTTCTAATTAGTATTTTATATAACTTTACAAATTATTTCTAATTAATATAAAGTATTTCATAATATAATTTTATAATAAATATATTTTATTATAATTTAATTTCTTCTTTAATTAATTTGATATAATAGATTTAGTTTTTTATTAGAAACTATTTTATTAGTTATTCTATATAAATATTTTCTTCTTTTCCGATTTATTTTTATAATTATATTATTTATAAATATCGGAATATTATTTAGAATTACTTAATTTATAATTTGTTATCTTTGAAATTATTTCTTGAAAATTCCTAATAGATTTTATTTATTTCAAATTACTTCTATTTAAAATATTTATTATCTTTATATATAAATTTATAGATTTTATTTATTCTAAATTCGAAAGTTTCTATATAATTATAATATTAACTTTTATAATTTAGATAAATCTAGATTTTAACTTTCTAGATATTATATTTCTTAATAATTTATTCTTTATCTATATTTAATAATTCGAATATTATATTTATTTATAGTATTTATAATTTCTCTAGAAAATAATTATTTATAAATTTCTCTTTATAATATTTTTTATATATATTATTATAATATATAAATTATTAAATATATTTATAATTTGTTTTTCTCTTAATAACTATTTCTTTATAAATAATAAAATCTCGGTTTATTATATTTAATTAATAAGATTTTGTTTTCTATTTTTTATTTTTAAACTTCTTAGAATATTATTTTATATTATTCTTTTCCGATCTATAGATTATATATTAATTATTATAATATATTATTTATAATAATATTATATATTTATTAGAAACTTACTAGTTATTTATTATACTAATTTAATATTCTATTATATTTTTAAATTATTTCTTTCTTTTCTAATTTCCTTTTTTAGATTTATTTATCTAGAACTTTTTATAATAATTTTTAATTTAATATTTTGAAAATCTATATTCGAAATAAAACTTCTTTTTATATTTATAATTCTTTTCTTTTTAGAAAAGATTATTTTTAGAATTTATAATATTTAACTTTATAAAGTTATTATAAATACTTTATTATTTTCTAAATTAGTTTAGTTTATAATATTCTTTATTTTTCTAGAATTATTTAAATTATTTATTTTATTAATATTTATATAATATATTATTAATTCGAATTGATTTTTTAATTAAGAAGTTTAAATTATTATATTTAATCGATCTCTTTAATTTAAATTTAATATTTAATTTGAATTCTTTTTAATAGTAATTTATAATTATTTTATCTTTCTATTTTATAATATCTATATAATATCTAAATTTAATAATATATTTTATAACTAATCTAATTTATATTAATTTATAAAATTTTTCTTTTATAATTCTTTTTTTATTAATAATATTAAATATCTAATAAATTTCTATTTTGAATTCTTCAAAAGAATTAAGTGTTACGTCGTGGCTCAGCTAGTGTCACGTGGGAGTGATACTAGGACGTGGTGTTGTGTATTGAGACTTGCAAGCAGGGGATTGACTGGTAAAAGAGTTCTGAGCGATTGTAACTAAGTAATGAAATTACTATTTGAGTTGAGCACGAAGCTCCATATACTAAGGAAATACTATCCGCTTATATAGACCTTCGTTCTCACTG